>JBDJHY010204897.1:0-11540 GCA_039654485.1 Withania somnifera | reverse complement strand
ATATTGCCACTAACTTTTAGCTCTAGAATCGAATTTACGAATGATTGGTGGGATTTGGAAAGAAGACTCAAATGTTTTAATTTGGTAGGTATTAGGTCATGAAGTTCTTCATATTTTAGGAGTAATAATCATTATAAGTGGACCCAAGTAGATCATCTGCTAAAACTCAATCGGTAGAAATGCTTTCAATTTAATTTTGCGCTAGATGTTTATTATTATTATAATTCGAATCAAAATCACTCTATCTCAATAGAAAATTTGTCATAACGTTTATCTATGATAGAAATCATCACTTTTGATTCTATACACATAAAAACAATTCAAATCTTAGCTAAAAGCTTATAGAATGTTACACTAAGTACGAAAAATAAAAAAAATTCTTGTTTCATTAAGTAAAAAAACTTCTTGTTTCATTACCCTAACAGGGTTAAAGGAATTGGTGGAATGGCCATTAATAAGAATAGAGATAAAGAAGGACGTGACATATTTCACAATGATGTTTATAATCTTTTGAGAAAAAAAAAATATTTGGCAAGATAGTAATGAAAAAAGGACCATTCAAGTCTGTTGAACCTTTTCTAAATTTATTTTATGGATAATTTATCTGTTTATTTCTTTAGAATGATTAAGTGAGGGGATGACTTCCTAAACTATGATAACATTATCGGCAGCTCTATGATTCAGAATAAAGCTGCATTAAGTAGGGTTGATAATCTTATAATTGATTATCAGGAATTTTCATGCACAAATTTTCTACAAATAAAAATACAATCCAGCCAAGATAAAACAGAAGCTAAACTTACGGAATCTAGACAATGTAACAAGTAACAATTTTAAAAATAAATATGTATACCGGAGCATAGGACAGGTCTGTGTCTCAATTCTTATAACTTTTAGAATAAAAAGAGGGGAAAAAACAAGAAAATAATTTAAAAAAAAAAATAAATAAGAGGTATGTGATTTTCAAAGACAAAAGTGAGCAAAAAATGCTAACGAAGAGGTACATTGTTAGAAAAATAAGTAAATAAGGAGAATAGTTAGACCTTTTAAAATAATTCAAGAGCATTTTGGTCCTTTTCCTTAAATCATACATATAAATTACAATCATAAAAAATTATTGTGGAGAAAGAATGAAAAAGTCATATCAAATTAGTTAGAAATTGCTTTCTTTAAATATTGAAAGAGAAAGGATCAATGAATAAAGCTATATATCATTGAGACTTCACGCGATTATAGACCTCAATCAAATGAAGTCAAGGAATGAGTTTGTTTTGAATGTATCTTGTATTTATTAAAAAGTTAGTTTGCTCATATAATCATTTAACAATCGAAAATGATGAAACAAAGTTATCTTTTAAATAATTTATTTTGTAACTAAAAAGTCACTTTACTATTGCTATATCATACTACCAAATATACTTTTAGTCTTAAAGTATATTTTCAGCAACAATTTATTAAGTGAATCACAATATTTGAAGCCAAAGAATAAAAAATGTCCGATCATTTTAACCAATAAAGGTCCAATCTATTGTTAATGATTTTTATGTTATCGTACAATGATGCTATTCTCAAATACGAAAACTTTTACGCTGTTCATAATATTGGGTGATATGTTATTTGTGAGTTAGTAGTTGTTGGTATGTTGCTCACTCTATGAGCATTTGAGTTCTAACAGTGTAGGCATCAAAATTTCGTGGAATTCTACAAATATGTATGTATTCAGTTTTTTAAAGTTCATTTTATTTTAAACTTTATCTCACTCTTATATAAAGTTAACATATTCCTTGAATAGTTATTTCAAGTTCTTGAAATATTTATAAAGAAATCAAGACATTAAATAACGTATTTATCAAATCTGTCGCGATATGTTCCTAGCTACTAAATATATCCCAAGAGGTCCAAATCATTTTACATTGGAAACATTGTTATTATGCCCTTGAATCACCAAGAAAATTCAGAGAGAATGAATCAGGAAAGTTATAAAATTTATACTTATAACTATTTTATTAATAAATTTTTTATTTAATTATATTTTATTTGTGATTGCAGTTTATTTTTTATAAATTTAAAATTTATTGTAAAAGAAATAGATGGATTGCTTTATAATGTTTTTTTTTTTTTTTGACTTCAAACATTGTGTGCTACGTCACTAAATTAATTGTAACCTGAAATACACTTCCCGGCTAAGAGTACTTTAGGTTCGGTATAGCGTGCAATAATAAACTGCCTTTGTTTTAATACAAAAACAAAGAAAAATGACTATACCAATTTTCAATACTGGAGTAACCTTTTAGTTATAAATGAAGGAAAATGATAATTTTATTACAATATTTACAATAGTTGAATGATCATATAAGCAATCAACTCAACATGAAATAACCAAAATATATAGTTTAGAATTAAGTATTACTGTATAATTAATAGTTCAGTTGGTTGGCTATCTAAATTTGTCGGTGTGAGTTCGATTTTGCACCTTGTAATTTCTTTCCTACCCCAATTTTTAAAATAATAAAAATAAAAAACAAATCTAATGATCCAACATTATGGACACATGACATAATCTAGATGAAATGAAAATTTACTTTGATTGAAAGGATCAAGCTTGTTGTGGCATGGAGATGGACCAGAAGGTGGCACTAGTCCTCTTGGAAGCTGGTTTTGAAGTAAACTTTGATAATTCTTCACTTCAATATCTCTTATGCTTTCAACTCTAGAAACGAATATTATTGTTGTAAGTAGAACAAGAAGAAAAACCAAAGCCCTAAGATCAAATCTCCCACAAGTTATCATTTTCCTTGCTCTTTTTGCAATCTTCTTATTTCTTTACACCCTTCTGTTTGTTTTGGTGGGGGAAAATTTTAAGGATGTGTTGAAGCTTATATTATTCAACACAAGAGAGGGAATACTTCATGGGGCTTGTGCAGCCAAAGAAGAAAATCTTTTACTGCCCTCTGTTTTAGACTTGCTTATAAAACCCAAAAGTATTAAGGATGTGTTAGGTAGGAAGAAAAATATTTTTATAGGTTTCTTAGCTTATTTTTAAGGGATGGAGCTCGAAGTTCGACTATGGTTCGATCAAATAATAGTGATTTTTATTTAAATAGTATATTTGTACTTAAATCATTACATAATATATATAAATATTAAGTTTAGAATTCAGTTACTATCATTTAAAGTTATCATTTTAAAATTCAATATTTAACAAATTAAAAGCTAAAATTCTAACTTTGTCTCAATTATTTTCTGTATTTAATAAGTAAATATGAAATATTATCCAAAAATAAATTTATATATAATAAAAATAACACTATTAGGGGGTGGGTGTGATGACGGAAAATGGGGCATATGGGGTGGTGGGATAGGGTGGTTAAGGAATTGGCCTTGGCGTTAAGATGTTGAGAAGGAGACAATGTTGAGCTTGAAATACTACTTATAAAATTTATTTTTTTTAGTTTCACAATATATATATATATATATATTAAAAATATATTTTTTTAAAAAAAAATCAAAAACATTTTAACCAAACATACATTAAAAAAAATAGTCTATTTCAATAGTTGTCATTATTAGAAATCGTGCTGAATGATATAAAGTGGCGGCCATTTTGAGAAGTTCAAAAGTAGTCTATTCTTAGGTTAGGTTGTAGCTGTGTGTTGCTATTTACTTGTCAAAAAAGAACTATTCCCATCCTTCCATTTTATATGTCTAAATTTTACTTAGGCACATAATTTATTAATTGTAAGTAAAAAAAATTATTTTATGGTAATTTTAAAATAAAAATCATGTTGAGTATCTCTTGAATATGATGCTCTTAAACATATTAACAAAATATGTGTCAAGAAAGAAAATAAGATAAATAGATTATAATTGAGCAAGTAGTTTTTTTTTTCCTTTCAGGTTTATCATTATCATTATCAGAGTGGTCATTTACCAAAACTAACACTACCAATAATTGGGTCTATAACAATAGATTTTATGGCAACGATTACAAAATTGTTGCTATAGAAAGTTTTGTTGAGAAAGATAAACAAAATTAACTCAATATATCCACTTCATATAGTCAGATTCATTAATTAGTTCTAACCACCTAGTTAGTTAATTAGTTAGATGACTAGTTTATTAGTTAATTATCACCTAGTGAAATTAGATCACCTATATATATACATGTATCGCTATCTACAATCTCACTTGAATAATTCATTTTTAAAGATAATAAAATCACTCTCTTTATTTTTCTTCTTCTTCTTCTCCCTTTCTCTCTCTTGTTACTAAGTCTTCTTCTATTCTTTACGTGTTCTTGATTAAAGTCTTGAATTAAGGACTCTAATTATAATAATTTCTTTTCCTCAACGACATAGTATCATAGCATGCGAGTTAGTAATACACTAACTTGACTTCGAAAAACAGGTTGGTCAGTTCTTAGTTACTCTTGACTGAAAATATGTGAAGTAAAAGAGATTGAAAACTTGTTGGAATAGTTCATATGAATGTTGGTGTAAATCTAAATAGGATCAACCAACAGGAAACAATGGTGTGCCTCATAATCTCATGAGTGTAGTGGATTACAACCATCCTTTGTTCTTGTACCCATCAGATGTAAGTGGTACTCAGATCATCTCTTTCCAATTAACTGGAGTAGAAAATTATTCAATGTGTGATATAATATTGTCAATCACCAACATCTCAAGACCGTTCACCCAAAGTCAAACTAAGAATCTCCAAAGGATGAAGCCCTATTCATGAAGATGGAAGCATTGGAGGAGCTCAAGAGGAGCACATGGTACAAAAAAAACAACCAAGAAAGCATGATGAGAAATTGTACGCCAATCCAGCAACTCTATCGTGAGTTGGAGACAAATTTCTCAATATTTTATTAATACGGGTGATGCCAATGCAAGAAGGACAATGAACCGAACATATTGTAATGAGCATAAAAGGGCGATCCTCAGCATGTTTTGTAATAGCTAAACTATAAATAGCCTGCTAGTTTAATTCTCAAACTTATACTTTGTTGATTGATGATTTGGAAGCACGAATGCTTGTAACAGTTCATACTTATTGAACCTTTTGGTGATTTGAGTGTAACTAGGGTGGGTGAATCCTTATGTATACTGCATATTCAGAGGTGGTGAATCATTCACTTATAAATTAATGTAAATCATTGGTGGGTAAATTCTTCGATTACACCAAGGTAGTGAGGTAGGTGTATCCTTATTTACTGAGCAATAAGGGTGAGTAAACCTTGATTTTAATGGTTACTTTCTATCTTAAATTTCAGTTTTAGTTTCCCATTTATGGTTCCTCGTTGTTCATATTTTTAATTCTATCTGAATTCCCTTGGAATTCATCTATCCTTGTTCAATTACCTTATGTGCATGTTGATATTGATTAGTCCCATAATTAATATTATATCATCTGATATCAGATCGTTAGTGAAATTCACTATTGAAGGACCTTGGAGCTTGAGGAACATTAAAGTGGGTATTGATTTTCTGAAGGAATGATTAGGAATTGAAGTTTCAAAGTTACTGCGCATTGAATTTCTAGTCATAAAAGTTGATATCCAATTTTTGAGAGAAATCCTAGTTGAATTGATAGACGTTGAAATTTTGAAATATCAAGTTTTCTTCAATATTGTCTTAGGAAGAAGAAGGTTGCTAAATTCAAAAGTTGGTTAGTTTGATCTATTTTGAGTAAAGGAAAGTTGGAAAAGGTGTCTCTCAATAGGGAAAGTACCCCAAAAGGGTAGGATCCAAAAGGAAAGTACCACATTCAGAATTCAAAGTACAAACAAAGTCCAATGTCCCTACGTAAAAATCAATAAGGGTGATCGATTGTTGGCACGTCTCTAATTGATCAACTAACATCCCAATTTTTTTGGCGCACCAGCAATGCTTTTTTGGCAATCCCTGTCAATTTTTGGTAAGATTTTAATGTCATCTTGCTTGTCTTGGATCCGAAGTGTAGTTTCTTGTTCTACTCTATTTCTATTGATTCATAGGACTAATTAACAACTAGTAATTGATCAAGTTAGTTATTATATTGGTTTTAGTGTTCGTAATTTATTTCATGCTGATTTTTCTAGCTTTTTATTTCTCTATATATAACATCGTTGAACATTCTTAATTCATGTCGTTCGAATTTGATTCATTAGTTCTTCTAGAGTCTTTAAATCCATTCTACAACAAAGAATAGGATACTTGATTGAGGTTAAGTGTAGTAAGTTCCAACCAATCTTGGTTTTCTCTAGAGGTAAGGGAGATATCACTAAAGAGTGACATGAGGTGTTTTTTACTAACCTTTTGCTGAGTTTTGTTGTAAAAATGGTGGACTTACATGAAACTAATCCCGTTGGTAAAAGCTGGGTCATAGGCACTCTAGACAAGGTTACAGGTAATTAAGGTATATGAACGGGAAGATAGGATTAGTGGAGATAAGATTAGGAGGTATGGAGAAATGGTTGGAGAGAGCAGAAGATTCTACTAGTTCGGGTTATGTACATATTCATGGGAGTGATAAGGGAAAGGGTCATGTGCCCCAAGCACCTACCATTACATCGAACCAATTTTGAATTATGTGTGACCCACCATTAGAAAGAACCCAAAACTTCCAAGAACCACCAATCCATATCCCTTCAAAGTCCAAAGAGCTAAAACTCCTCATCTAAACCAAAATCCAAACAGAATTCCTATCTAAACTGCATCCAATGCTTCATTTCATAGAACCTGTATGTCTCCACCAAGAGAAGCTCCATAAGATAGTGACCAGGACCATCACTACCAAAATAATTTATATAATGAGGTGTGAGTTGACGATCCTTAGAAGAGAGACTGGGATAATGTAGATAGGTATGGGCATAGGGGTAGATATGGAGATTGGCCTCGAGTCTATGGTCGTCACCAATGCATGAGGAGACGTGTGTATTGGTATGGTATAAGGGCATTGAGGAAAGAGGATATAGTTTATCATGATAGAAGATCTAACAAGTATATTTTCACTTTAAAGAAGAGGAAGTATGTACTTGCACCATTGACACCCTATAAGGTTAGTCAGGATTATCAAAGTATAAAGGAGCTTATGGAAATCCCAAAGTGTCCAAGGTGCTACATGGAGGGAATAGTGACTTTCCTAAGCTCAAAATCAAGGAGTGTATGTTATCGAATCCAAGAAAGTGTATCAAAGGTGTTGATGAGGAATACTTTCTAGTATGCCTTTTCAATACTAACTTGTTGTTGTATGCTAACCAAAGCACTAGCATTTTACCTAGTGTTATTTCTTCTCTTTTGCAGGACTATGGAGCATTATTCCCTAAAGAAATTACAAAATGGTTGCCTCCTTTAAGGAGGATTTGGCATGAAATTTATTTTGTAGATTCCCAAATTTCAAACCGACCCGCTAATAAAAGCAACTCAGAAGAGACTAAGGAGCTTCACAGGAAAGTAAAAGAGCTTCTTCAAAAATAATTCGTTAAGGAGATTTTAAGCTCGTGTGACATGTTGGTTATCCTTGTTCTAAATATGGATGACAATTAGAGAATGAGCATCGATTATAGGGCGGTAAACAAAATCACCATCAAGTATCGACACCCAATTCCTAGACTTGATCATATATTGGATGATCTTTTGGCTCAAGTGTGTTTTCGAAGATTTATCTTAGAATCAGGTACCATAAAATATGAATAAATCCTAGGGATGAAAGGAAAACGTCCGTAAAGACTAAATTTGGGTTCTATGAGTGGCTAGTCATTCCATTTGGCTTGACCAACATCCAAGTACTTTCATCCAGCTTATGAATCATATATTGAAGGATTAATAAAAAAGGTTGGTAGTAGTTTATTTCGATGACATTCTTATATATAGTCATTTGGTTAAGGAGCACGTAGATAATTTGAGGTGCTACTCAGGCAAAAGCTATTTGCCAATATCAAGAAATGTTACTTTGGTGTTGACAAGGTGGTATTTTTAGGATTCATGGTAAGTGCACATGATGTTAAAGTCGATGAGCATACGATTACATCCATTAGAACTTGGCCAACCCCTACCAATGCTACAGAGGTTTGGAGTTTCCATTGTTGAGTTCGTTACCACTAATCTAGTTGTCCAACTTTTACAAGATATTTAAGATGGTATGTGATGCTTCGGGGGTTGCAATTGGGGAGGTGTTCATGCAAAAAGGATATCCCTTGGCTTATTTTGGTGAGGAACTCTAGGGGGATACTTTGAATTACTCAACTTATGACAAGAAATTGTATGCCCTTATCTTAGTCGTAGACCATTGTCACCATTACCTTTGGAATAAGGAGTTTGTGATTCGCACAGATCATGAGTCACTGAAGCACTTGAAGGTCAATCAAATCTCAACAAGAGGCATACCAAGTGGGTAGAGTTTGTTGAGACAGTTCCTTATGTTAGCAATTAAAAGTGGGGCAAACAAAATAGCATTGCAGATGCTCTATCTAGAAGGTTCATCTTGGTGAATGTTCTCACTTCTAGAATTTTCGGGTTTGAAAGTGTCACACCCCAAGTTCACCCTTTGAGCGGGACCGACATCCTCAGTTACTAAGTTATCGTAGCAACCTTGGAAGAACCACTTGAGCCATGCAAAAGTCTACTCATACCTTTCAAAAGAAGAAATATCAATAACATTAGAAGCGTAATGGGAACCTCAAAATAATCAATAAATCGTATCAAGAAAAGAACAGATAAACTCAAGTCTCAAAACCATACATCTCAGTTTGAAAGCCTCCATTCACTAAATAGTAGACTACTAGCACAAGTGTTTACTAGCTAGTATCCAATAAAAGAAATAATAAATAAATCTAATGATAAGTACATGTAACACATGAAACAAATGCAACAACAGAAAATCAGCACATGAAAATGCACCGAGTACGTGAGCATGTAAAATAAGCTATACAGTATAATTATAAGTACTATGTGCGCGAAAGAAAATCTCAACTTCAGCTCAAACTCAAATAAAAAATTTAGCAGTTTATAATAAAAATAGTTAGAAAGATCGTATCTCAAGAAAAGTTCACTTAATAAATCTCAACTTCAATAGCTTTAACAAAAGATAATGACTCAATTAAAAACATGCATTCACTTTTCTTCTTTCAAGATATTCAATTTTTAGCTTTTCTTCCGGATTTTCTATAACTGACACACTTCAAAACTATAGACATTCATATTACCCTCTGTGTAGGGAATCTCATACCCCACCACAGGATGAGATACTCTTTTCTATAGGATCCACCAAGACACTCTAGGAACAGTCACTGGGCCAAAATAATACCCTACGTTTGGCTATACAAGTTGAGGAAATATGCATAGTGTCTCTGCCTACCCTCTTGGTGCTAATACTCCTCCTATAAAAATATTTTCATTAAAATCTTGCACTCAATATTCTCAACTAATGGACACCCTATGATGAATCCCAATCCTTTCTAGGAAACTTATGGCTACAACTCTCAATTTAGTCAAACAAGTAACTTTAATCAAATTAGACTCTTCATTAACTCTTCACTTCACACCTTATAAATTAAGCAATAAAATTGTCATCAAAATTATTAATTAGGCTTAATTACCCAAAAACTTTTCAATTTAGACATGGTTCATAAATATGTATAAGAAAAACCCAAATAAAAATCACCAATCTTGACACTTTCAATAATCATCTCAAGTTTTAAAATTAGACTGTGAAAACATGCTTTTAAAACTCTTTTCATACCTCTTCTTCAATTTCAAAATCTTGCTAACTCATGAGGACCTCCATAATTAAATAAACTTCATAATTATCAACTAAATATCAAGTGAATCATCAGTTCAGGGAATCTTAGCTTAAAGAATTTAATAAGAACCCTAACATACTTCTACATCATCAAACCTTATTTAGAATATGGTTTTTGAGAACAAGGATGAAAAGGAGTCCTTGTTCGTATCCCACATACCTGATTTGATGAACTTTGATAGGGAAAAGTTGATGAACTTACTACTATAAGATGAACTTCTACGAAAGCCTAACTTTCCTCTTGAGAGAATTTAGAGAAGAAACCCTCCTTTGATTTTATTAATCAAAGAATGAGTGGGAATAAACGTTTGGGGCTTATATACCATGTATTTTTTAGTACAAATGACATGGAAATAGTTATTTAAGAGGTATAAAGTTACCAAAATGCCCAAGGAATAAATTGAAGAAAAAAACAAAACTCGTACTGTGGACAAATAGCATCACGACATGAGGCTTCAAAACTTTTGTATACTCACAGCGTGAGGCTTCCAAAAAAAGTCCTCCAGTGACCCTTTTAAGTTACTTCATAGTGTAGGGCTTCGAAATTTAGGTAGATATATGATGTGAGGGTTATTCTTAGGCATAAAACCACCATTTAACACCGATAAGCATACCTTAACACTTTTCACTTGACTCGATACTTCCACAACTCGATTACGAAACTCAACAGAGTGACAATGAGAACTAGAATAAGTTTTTTGAGCCTATGTAAAAGTATTGGGTATTACAATATCTCCTCCTTGAGATTATTCATCCTCGAATGGATGATTATGCTTGGGAAAGCAAGCTACAATCTATTAGGAAGGATGTAAAAAAATTTAGACACCTCTACAGCTTACTACTTTATTATACTACATTTTCTGTAACTGACATACAACTACCATATCTAACCTCAACACCGTAACTTATCAAATAGCATATAAATTCACAAATAAGACTCGTGTACTATTAATATCAACTCTAGTCCTCTCATACATGGATACATTCAATCAGCTCAGGCAATGCTTCAAGTTATATGCTCATGAACTAAATCGGACACAAACTGAATAGAGAGACTACTACCTCAAGAAGTGAAACTAAAAGGAAATAGATGTGAGTATCTACTCATCATGTCGGTCTCTATCTCTCATGCAACTCCATCAACTGCTTACTTCGATCATAGAACCTTAATTGATACTACCTCTTTGTTTATCAATCTACAAACTGTCACGACTTGATTTAGTGGATCATGATGGCACTTACTATACCACCAGTAGGAGAACCAACCCTGTAGTCCGAAGTCGCAGCGAAGGACTACTCTATCAATTGCGGTAAGAACAAATATAATAATCAGAACGTAATTAAAATGCAGAAGTTTAAGAATCAAGTAAATACCCAAACCCCGATATCAGTGTCAAATGAACCACTAAGTGCAGAAATAAGAAATCCAAAAAATATGTCTACTACAACTGTGTCTCCAAAATACATGGAGATCAAATATAAATGCCCAAGGCCAAAGAGAAGTAGGTAAAAGTCGGATGTCAATCTTACCTTAAATCTCCGAAGAAATATAAATTGCATGAATAACTGGCAGTAATCACGATTGAGAACCTGTAATCAGATCTGCACATGTGCAACTGTATTATGAGTACAAGCTGCCGAAGCAACCCATACCCAGAATGCTTCGAGGGCCCATTAGGCACATAAAAATAATAAAAAAGTAAATAAATAAATATAATAAAGGGGTCACAAAATCAATTAGCACAATAAGGGAA
>JBDJHY010204866.1:0-11540 GCA_039654485.1 Withania somnifera | reverse complement strand
CGAATTGTCGCCTAGCTAGTGTAATCATAGTTGAGTGATTAAGGGTGTATTCCCTTAGTTGCTTCAATAGCATCTTTATTACAATCAATCGAAGGATCTTCGATTTGTGGATTCAATTGGCATTTCATAGATTGTCTGTAAGTGTTTATTTAAATTCATTTGGTTCAATAAAAGGTTAGGCTAACCAGTACCTTGTTGTTCATAAGTCGGTGAGTTGTTGTAAATTTTTGCATATATTTTCTCTTTGTTTCTTGGTCCCCTGTTTCTTGAGTGTTTAGTTATACGAACCGCATCACTTATTGACCAAAAAATACAAATAATTACCATGTTGTCTGTTGTCTTTAAATAAATTAATTAATCAACTAAAAAACACCGAACAATATGATTTTATCTGTCGCTTCTATTAAAAATAAATATATATTATATATAAATGTTTTGGCAGAAAAATTAGCGAAATAAGTGACTAAAAATGACTCTTTTTGTCGCTTTTGTTAAAGTAAAATTATATAAACGACAGATTGTGTAGTTTAGTCCATTGCTTTTTGAAGCGACTGAATCCATCACCCTTTGGTGAGTTATGTTTTGAATCTATTTTAGTAGGGGATCTTTCCTAACTTACAAATCTAGGAAATGAAAAGTTTACAACTCAATTGAACATACTAATAAAAAGTATCTAGACTAGGAAATGTAAGTGAACTGATAAATAAATTGGTTCTTCAGTTCTGTACTTCTGTATTTTCTAAGCTTCAATAGATTGGTGGAATCCTCTCAAGTATTATTCTTCCTTATTTTCTTGTGTTCTTCCTTTTTCTCTCAGTATTAGTGTATGATAAATCATTTTGGAAAATATATTTATAGCTCTAATAGATATTCTCATTCAAGTAGAGTTCTAAATACAAAAGGATTCCTTAGTTGCATGAACTCTTCACTCCATGGGACTCTTCTTTGATTCTTGGACTCTTCCGTATGTTTATCTTGCATTTGGTCTTTATCTTCCCTAGACTCCTTATCTCTTCAAGACTATTGCACACTAATTTTTCTCTTGTCCTTACTGTGTTTGATGTCTTTTTACTGCATGTTGAACTCAACTGATAAGAATCACATTAAACCAACTTTTTATACATTTTTAAGTCATTAGAACCTCATTAAGTCTAACAAATTCCCTCTTTTTGAGGATGATAAAGTCTTGTCCTGTATGCTATATTCAACTGAAATCATAGATATAAGTAGCAGCGTCTCAAAGAACATTAGAAAAAGAAGAACCATATGAAAGAATCAGGTTAGAACAATGGGTTGTAACCATTACACAATATTCACTTCCCTCTTTTGGCATCAAAAAACAATAAAAAATAACTCTATTATAAGAATAAAATAGTTTAGTGCTCAAGGATGTTGGGGCATCACCTTTTCATACACTAAAGATATAGGAAAATTAGTTAGATATATCATAATATTGGCAAAATTAAAGAACAATAAATAAGGCAATGATTATAAACCAAGAATTTGTTTCTTTAATCTAATGAGTACAATACCGTAGCATAGTCAATAAAGATAAAAAAAAGTCACTCTAAGAAATAATGACACAAAGCTAATGAATAAAACCCCTATGTAGGTGGAGCAGTAGGATAAATAGAAGGAGAGAGAGAGGTCTGTTAAAGTGATCCAAGAAGGTCTTAATGATGTCTTGTTCTCTACCCAATCAGCCTCTAGTTTAGTCACTTGAGCCCTCAACCCTTTATTATTTTTCCTTTAACCTTCACTCTCAAGGCCATAATTTCTATGTAGATGGTATATAGTATTAGCATGAGAAGCCTTCATGATAGTTGTCTCCTTATCCTTGGCAACTAGAGAAACCTCAACTGTTGGATGGTTGTGCTCTTACCTCTAAAGTCTTCTACTATACCAACAACCAGGTAGCCATTGTACAAAGATACTAAGTAATAATTCACACAATGTTCGGTCTAAATCTCAAAGTCTTTGAAGAAGGTAAAAACTCAATGATAATGGAAAGAGACCCTATATACTGTGAACTAGCGACAATTACCTCTAGATGACCCTAGCTAAGCAGCTAAGTATTAGAACAAAACTCAAGACTAGTCCCCTGCAACACCTGCACAAAAGTGTAGAAAAGACAATAGTGAGTACAAAAACAATGGTACCATCAGCATACTTGGCTGGTCTAAGTATGAAACACAGATGATCCTCCTACTATCCATCTACCCTCCGATACTACAAACTACATATAGTTTATAATAATATAGTAGCACAATAAACAGTTCACAATAGAATTTATAAACAAAATCTCTGACTATTTTCGACAATCAACTATGCAGGAGTCCTTAATTATCACCAAAAGGTATCAGGTTATCATCAAGTATCTAGAATCTCTTCATCGACAAATATCGATAATCTCTATTCATAGTCAAATATAAAGTAGTCTAGAATCTTCAAAAAGTATCAAGTAATTTCAACTCATCACAAGTATCAAGTAATCTCAAATCATCATAAGTATCAAGTAATCTCAAATCATCACAACTATTAAGTTAGGGTAAGTATCAATGGGGCAGACAAGTCAAATAAGAGAAAATTAATGTACATGAAATACAAATGTGCAAGTATTCATTATGTGTGTCTGCTTTGAATGTACACACCTGCTATCAATATTCATCATAGTCAGAACCCACGGGGGCTCACCAGGCTCACACACATATACCGACGTGGTACCTAATCCATTTATTTGTTCTTTTATGCTTCCGTACAGGTGTGGTATCCAATCCATATATTTATTTCATATTTTTATTTCCATACAGGCATGGTACCTAATCCATAAATATGATATTTAGTGGTTCTTGATCCAAAATTATTATCAATTTGTGAGAAAGTTACCACAACAACAATATAAACATGTCCGATTCATAATTCAATCAAGTGGTGAGCAAATTATCTCAACAACAATATCAACATGTTAAAACTATGATTTAAATCAATTTGTGAGAAAGTAACCACATAAAAGATATCAACCCCAATCAGGTTGTAAAAACAATATCAATCTCCCATTTATACGATGATTTTACCACTTATTCAAGGCATTAACCATTTTCGTTGCCTTTTCGAATTTTCAAATTTATTCATATTATTCCACATTATAATTAGCCCCATCAATTCCCAATTTTCATAATAAATCAAGTCACCAACCACAATTAATGAAGCTCGTAAAAGATATCAAGGTTTTACAAAAAGATCATAAACCTCAACTTGCCCTAGAACTGAAGAAAATCTCAAACTTGTTCTTTTTCTTTTTTTGGAGCCTCCATATGAGCGTAATCTAATTAAAAATAAAATACATAAAAGAAAACATGAAATTCAATGCCCATATCCCATAATATGCAGTTTATTCAGAACTTGCCCAGCGCGCACATGGTTAAAACCCAAACTTTATCACGAGAACATATTATCAATTACTTAGGAAAGCTAAATATCAACTTATAAAAAAACCCAATGTATTTTGTGATAGAAAATCAAAGTTTTTCAATTTTGAGTTGAAGTGTAAGACACCATATTTGTGTTTAAAACCTTATATTTCTAGGTAAATAGTCAAAGTGATGGGAAATTCATGAAAATAGGTTTTGTAACTTACCCAATTGACATACTCAAAATTCTTTCTCAAACTTTGCCAAATTAGGGTATAATTGCATGAAAAGTGAAGAAAACATATAACTTCTTGTTTTTAAAATGCATAGTGAACAAGCCTCCACTGCAATCGCGATCCCCAACCATGCGATTGCGATGTCTTGAAAATTTACATTATATGATAGCAGCCTCAAAACCATGAAATTGCGATTCATTAAGGGGTACACTTATGCGATCATGAATACCACCCATCCGACCGTGTCCCACAACAAACACTATATTCGCGACCAAAATACTACCAACATGAGCCTGATGAAGGCCTTGGGGATAAAATAACAACATCACAGACAATAGAAACTAAGGAACATCACGGATCCGAATAGGCCCTCGATATTCGTTTGGCATCCTGTGCTAAAAAAAAACCATATATGCAACACTACTAATTTGATATTTCGGAAACAATGGAACCATTAGAACACGCATACAAGGTCTCCTTGACCCAATACTCACTAAGGTTCCATTTTAACTAAAAACACTCTAAAGAACAAAATTCCTCTGGAGCTAATGAAAAATATATGAAATACCTAATTTGAGGCAAATATCCACCTCATGAATCCAATGGAGCCACAAGATTTCTAATCCGAGCACTCTAAGTTTGAACGTTGTTGATTCAAACAAACCCTTTCCCTTAAAGTTCATTTTTATCCTGTCTAATCACCCAAAATCACCATGAAAGGGCCAAAACCAAGAATGAAGGTCCTCCTAGACCAAGATCAACATTTTTAAGCGGTGGAACTGAAGGATTTTTTAAGCTCTTGAACTCCAAACGACTCCTCGAGTTCTATATTTCACACTTTAAAGCTTTAAAACTCAAAAAATCAAAAATCTTACACAAGACTCATTTTATCTCTGAACCAACAATGAAATCAATTCTTAGTTTGGTATAATACAAATATAAAAGGGGGTAAAATAGTTAAAATGTGCCAAAATTGGAAAAAATAACCTTAAGGGTTATTACAACATCCACCACTAAAAACCATGTTTATCCTAAAAATAAGAAAGAAGGAGTACATGAATGGTCATAAAGCTGAGGATACTGGTTAAACATATCAATCTTGATCTCCCGAGTAGCCTCCTCAACCAGCTGGTGCCTCCATAAAACCTTCACTGATGATATTTCTTTGGTTCGTAGCCTTCAAACTTGTTTGTCTAGAATTACAAATAGTTTCTCATCAAATGATAAACCTAGGTCCAAACTCAAAGTATCCCATTGAAGTACATGGGATTCTTCAGGAATATACCGCTGAAGCATAGAAACATGAAAGACTAGGTGAAGTGTGGACAAACCAGGT
The DNA here is from genome assembly GCA_039654485.1 of Withania somnifera. Lineage (NCBI taxonomy): Eukaryota > Viridiplantae > Streptophyta > Magnoliopsida > Solanales > Solanaceae > Withania > Withania somnifera. The sequence goes on along the minus strand of JBDJHY010204866.1, from coordinate 6,558 downwards.
GACGTAGCTAACTTGTAAGCCATCTCTTCCTCTGCTCTAGAATCTCGAAAGGAATAATGAGACAAGTGATAAGCTTCCTTCATTCCAGAATATCATCACACCCTTTATGGGTAACACCTTCAACACAGTTGATCATCTTTCATAAACTCCAAAGGTTTAACCTTCCTATCAACATAACTTTTTTGCCTACTTTGTTCCGTCAGAAGTTGAGTATAAATCAGTATAACTCTATCCATGGAATCTTGTAACAAATTTGTACCCCACAGTATCTTCTCAAAAGACTCAATTATTCAATCAGTAATCTACATAACCTACCATATAATGCTTCAAAAAAAGCCAAATGAATGCTTATATGATACCTGTCATAATAAGAAAACTCCATAAGTGGTAGGAATTAGTTCTAAAGACCACCAAAGTCAATGACACATGCTCGTAATGTGTCCTTAAGCACATAAATAGTGCACTCAGACTTGCCACCAGTTTGAGGATGTAAAGTTGTGCTCATATCAAGATAGTACTCCAAAAGTGCAAAGTAAACTAAGTACCTTGATAATATATAATGAATGTAGGGACTCCATGCCACCTAACTATATGGATAATATAAATATGAGGCATCGCCTAAGCACCGTACTTCACCTTCACTGGGATAAAGTGCGTAGGATTAGTCAATCGATCAACAACCATCCAAATGGAGTCATAACCACCTAATGTACTAGGTAACCACACAATGAAATCCATATCTTTGCGCTCCTACTTCAATTAAGGGATGGGCATCCTCTATGATACATATCCCGATCTCGTATGCTTAAACTTCACTTGCTGACAGTTCAAGCACCTAGCAACAAAGTTAACAATGTCCTTCCTCATACCGCACCACCACTAAAGCTGAATTAGATCATGATACATCTTTATTGGTCCTACATGAGTGGAATATCTAGAATTGTGCGCCTCCTCTAAGATAATCCTAACCAAGTAACAAAACATAGGGACACAAATCCAGTCCCTAATCCTCAAAACCCCCTTAGCATCCAATGCAGACTCCTTGGCCTCACCTAAAACACTTTATAAAAAATGATTGTCAATATAGCATCATCAAATTGGGTCTCCATCAATGAAGGGAGGGCCTCCATACAAGCAAGGACACCACCATTCTTAGAAATTTGCATTCTAAACAGTTTGATAGCTATACTTACGAACATCTAAAGCTAAAGGTCACTCCTTAGCCTGAATAGAAGCTAGACTACCCATACTCGAGGACTTACTGCTAAGGCAATTCATTACTACATCATCCTTTTTTGGGTGATACAAATAGTAATATCATAGTCTTTTAGCAACTCTAACCAATGATGCTTCCTTAAATTAAGATCCTTTTGGATGAAGATATACCTAAGACTTCTATGAATGGTGAGCAACTTATAATGGGATCCATAAATATAATGTCTCCAAAACTTCTACACAAACACCACCATAGCCAACTCTAAATAATGAGTAGGGTAGTTCTGCGCATGCACTACCACTTTACCATTCTCATAAACACTCCACCCAAGATAACTCTAGAGTATCAGAATACACGGTGAAATCTTTACACTCCACATGAAAAGTAAGAGTAGGAGAAGAATTCAATAAATATTTGAGCTTTTGAAATCTCTCCTCACACTCATCCGACAACTAAAAAGTCGCATTATTTTGAATCAACCTAGTTAATAGAGCTGTAATAGAAGAGAAACCCTGCACGAATCTCCTGTAATACCTAGCTAAGACAACAAAACTCTAAATTCCAGTCAGCAAAGTAGGTGTCACCCAATCACACACAACCACAATCTTATCCGGGTTAACCATAATACCCTACTTGGATACCACAGTCACCAAGAATACCATAGAACTCAATCGAAACTCAGACCTTGATAACTTAGCGTATAACTTTTGTCTTATAGTTTTTGAAGATCATTCTTTAAGTGTAAAACATTATCAGCCTCTATCTTGGGAATACCAAGATATAATCAATGAAAAAAATAAAAAAAAACCAATTACATGCGAAACACACTGTTAATCAACTCCATGAATGCATCAGGGGAATTAGTTAGCCTAAAAGACATCACCAAGAACTCATAGTGGCCATATCTAGTCTAAAATGCCATCTTCACAATACCCAAAGGCCTTATCCTCAACTAATGATACATGGACCTCAAGTATATCTTCAAAAAAATTGTTGGTTCCCTGAAGCTGGTCAAAAAAATCATCAATGTGAGGAAATGGAAACTTTTTATTCATTGGCACTTTGTTCAACTGCCTGTAATTAATAACATGTGCATGGAACATCCTTTTTCTTCACAAATAAGACTGGTGCACCAAAGGTAACACAGTAGGATGAATTAAACCCTTTCTGAAGTCCTAAAACTGATTCTTCGACTCCTTCAACTGAGCAGAAGAAATATGATAAGAAGGAATAGAACTAGGCTCGGTGCCCAACTTAAATCGATGCCAAAATAAATATCCCTATTAGCAAGGAAACTAGGAAGTTCAGTTTAAAACACATATGCAAACTCTCTAACCATAGGGACTAACTCTAAGTAATGTTTATCATCACTAACATTCCGTACAAAGGCCAAATAAGATTAAAAAAACCATTCTCAACCAACTTTTGTGCCTAAAGGAAAGATATGACTCTACGATGATATGACCCACACATACCCTTCCACTCTTCCATCAAAATACCAGGCATGCATAAAATGATAGTCATGGAATGTTAATTCTAATACAATATGATACATTTCAAGCCAATCCATAATTAAATTACATCAAAATCTAATAGATCAAGAAAAATAACATATACCCAATTCTCCTAACCTAAAAAGATTACAAGATGGGATCGACACACCTAATCCACCACTAAGGACTCACCCACAGGATTAGACACACGATGAGGTATAGATAATGCATCAAATAACATATCAAAACCAATAACAAAGTAGGTACATACATAAGAATGAGTAGACCCCAGATCAAATGCTACCGATGTAGGCATATGGTAAATTGAGATGATACATATGATCATGACGTGAGAAGACTCAGCATTGGGTCTCTTTAGAAAGGAATAACACTGTGTTCTATCACCTTTGGGATAAATTGGAGCATTATTAAAACCTCTCCCTTCCTATTGTACACCCCTAACTGCCTGCCTACCTCCTCTATCTCTGATAGGAAGCGTAGGAGTCCTAACTAGAGAATAGGGGCCTGAGAAGACTACTAAGAATCAATCATTTCTCAAGGGCAGCAATAACTTATAATATGTTCTGGATCCCCATATTTGAAATAAAATCTGGGGCTAAAAACTGTTGTGAAGAGCTCCGGGAGATCGATTGACCACCTCAGCCTAAAACCCTTTTATGAGATCTATAGGAACTCTGTATTGGGATAAATGAACTCTGGAATATCTAACTTGCACCAAAAGTCTGATGTCTAAAATGGTTCTTAGTGGTAGGATTGACTAATATGACCAAAAGACCCTTGTCCCCAAACAAGGCACCTGAGAACTGTCTAAAGGAATACGACCTGTTTCCCCTACTATTACTGATTCATCCTTTTGTAACTTCTCTAAACCTCTAGCATCCATGATTAAAATATGAAAAGTGGCTTCCTTCTACTAGGAGGCTAGAAGTATCGATGCCCTGAGAGGATGAATAAACCCTTTCATGAACTTGGATAATTTCTCTTTCTCATCTAGAGAGATGGAATAGGCATGTATAGATAACTCATAGAAATGGGACACATACTCATCCACTAACATGCTCCCCTAATATTACTTATCAAGCTGGAGGCATAGAACATCCCTCATATTGTAAGATACATTTCTATCAACAAAGGCTTATTTAAATGTTTCCTTAGTAAAAAGAGGAGATATAACGGGTCTAGAATCAATGTAGAAGTGCCACTACTGCCTAGATAGTCCCATATGTTGTAAAACTATATTGTCCACCCAATGAGAGTGAACTGTCTCCAATCTCTGTAGGAACTGTTAGAAAGTAGTTAAAAGCTCATATTGGTCCTTTTATTGCCCACTTAGAAACTAAAGTGGGTCCATCTTACGTAACCTCTCACACTGACTCTATTGATCATCAGTCATTTCAGATATGACTGCATGTGCAGTCCCAATACCTAAAATATATAATTTATGGACTCTATGAAGGTCGATCATTTTCCACCTATCCTTGAACCACGGGCATCTATCCAGTTAGAATCTGAACTACGGGTGGTTGACCCACCTAGAAGGAGCTACTAGTGGTTGGACCACTAAATCATGAATCCCTAGTATAGATCTTTGCTTTAGGGTCTCTTTCCCCCTTCTATTTTGTGAACCCTGTGACAAACCTCCCTCTGCATGCTCTCCAAAAACCCTATGACTCTGAGAAAATTGTCTTGTAGTAAAGGGGCTTCCATATATTCAGGATAGTCATGTCCCTTATCTCTTAGTGGAGGCAACTTTGGCATGACATCTCATTGGGGATGCTCCCCGTAGCTCTTCCAATGACTCAATCTCTGGACTAATTTCTTACTTGAGCAGCAAATGCCAGAAAATAATGCTCATTTGTGCCAACAGTACCTGACTTCCCCCCATCTGTTGAAAAAACTCACGTAAGAATTCAACATACACAAATAAATTACATAGATAGAATGAAAGAACAAAGCGGTAATTCCTAGAGTTCCAACTTCTCGAGGATAAGTTACATATATCTTACATGGGCATATCCATATTTAGTGGAGGGGATGAACTTACTCGAGAGGGAAATAATATTATCAACCATGAAGATAGAAATAATGAATGAAGAGATAATCTCATAGAGTTACATAGCCTCTCAAGGATAAGTAATGGAAGTCTCCACTCCGATACATCAGACCCTACTAAACTTGGCTTTAGAGTGAGACCTATTAACCTAGGGCTCTGATACCAACTTGTCACGCCTATAAATTCAGGTGTGAGGGAACCTACCATCCCACCCCGATAGGTCAACCTATCTCACCAATTAACTAAAAAAACCAAAATAATGGGAAAGTAAGGCATAAGTAAACTAATTAAGTGGAAGAATTCTATCAAAGTCACTAAGTAATAATTTATACAATGTTTGGTCTAAATCTAAAAGTCTTTCAAAAAGCTCCAAGATAATGAAAAGAGACTCCAGAGATTGTGAATAAGTGACAACTACCTTTAGATCTCCTGGGATAAGTGGCTAAGTATGAGAATAAAGCTCAATACTGGTCCACTGAAGTACTTAGACAAAAGTGATGAAAAGGAAAAGGTGAGTTCAAAAACAACAGTACTCAGCAGCATCCTCGGCTGGTCTAAGTATAAAAAAAATTATGATCCTCCTACTATCCATCCACCCTCGGATACTATAACTTTTATATAGTTTATTTTATTACAACAATCCATCCAATAGTTTATAATCTAATTTCTAAAAAGTATCTCGGGCTACTTTTGACTATAACAAATATGAATGAGTCCTCAACTATCATCAAGAGGTATCATGTTATCATCAAGTATCAGGAATATCTTCATCAATAGCTATCAATAATCTCAATTCATGGTCAAATAACAAGTAGTCTAGAATTATCAACAAGTATCAAGAATCTCAAATCATCACAAATATCAAGTAATCATTAATCATCACAAGTGTCAAGCGAGGTAACAATCGGGAAGAAAAGTTAAATAAGAGAAAATCAATGTAAATGCAATGCAAATATGCAAGTACTCAGGATACATGCCTACCCTAAATGCACACACCTGCTGCCGAGCGATGCGCTCCTACCACCTCTTGGCAAAGTAGGCTGATAGGCAAGTCCTCTCCTATCACAATTCATCACAGTCAGGATCCATGCAGGTTGAAGGCCCATACACCTATGCCGGCGTGGTATCCTATCCCTCCACAAGAAAAACATGAACCACTAGGACTATCACCCACTCAAACTAATTATTGAGGCAAGACTATAACTAGTACTGATTAGATGGCCCTATGTTGAGGGAATTTTCACAAATAATGTCCAATATCCACACACTCATAACAACCACAGTCCCTGCCACAGTCCAAACCACTAGTGGAGCCCCTTGGGCCACCACAACATTGAATCCCAGTAGAAGTACCCTTAATGGTCCGAATGCTCTGACTGTTGTCTGCTGATAGAGAGAAGGCTTGAACCAATATATGGGACTATACCTGATACTACTCAGAGGCGTACACCTATCCTATCTATGCTAACATTAGCAAGAACTAATAGAAATACCGTGACAACATAAGCTATTCAAAAAACCCTGGCCTCTATTGCCTTTCTGAGGTAGGGTCTTAATGGACTGACTTGCAGAATAAGGGTTATGAACTATCTCGCAGTGAATCCACTAAGCCATGAACTATAAACTCCACCTTAGGAGATGAACTTCCTCTATTTGATGACACAAGTTATGGAACGAGGGCTAAGTCACCCAAATCCATTTGGTGCTAATACTACTCCTAAAACTGACCATGAAGTAAACATGAATTAATTCTATCTGTATTTACAATAAAAGGC
>JBDJHY010204808.1:0-11542 GCA_039654485.1 Withania somnifera | reverse complement strand
TAATACTCTCAAGTATATTTCTGGAAACAACTCACAATGTAATATTTTATTATATTCAATAAAATATTACAAACTACTACACTACTTTTACTTCATATGAAATCACACAACCTCAAAAATGATATGCTTCTCTATTTCACTCAATTGTTGCTTCTTGTTGTGTGTTTCAATATGCAAAATACTACCTCTATTTACTGTAGAAATATGGTCAACTTGCCACTATTTCTAATTTAATGCATGGTAGAAAATTTCTACCTCCCATCCACCATATTTGACAGTAAATGTGTGAAAAAATATTTATTCATTGAGGGCTAAGGTGATATAGAGTGTGGTGGGATGATGGGCTAGATTTTGACAATTTTTGACAATGAGTTTTAACACTTCATATCGTTGTTGATAGAAAATTATCCTGTATTTTCCCTTGACTTTAACGAGCAGCATCTTGGACTGTGTAGATTCCACGCATCAAAATAGTTCAAGATAAAGGTCGACATCTATCCATATACTCTTAGAATTTACCATCTGTTGTACTTCAAGTTGGAGATCCGTTAAGGTCAAGGGTAAGAGGACACCTCGCGTAAATGAAATGCAATTCTTGAAAAACCTTAAGTCTTGAAGTTATTCTCAATATGCTAACAGTTCAATTCGTTTGACAACATCAGCAGTAGAAAGTACAAGAAGTAGTGGCAATGCAAATGACATCAAATTTTGATTTTGATTAGTATTTTGAAATCCTCTCCTTGCGACAAATCAAATGATAGTCTTGTCATTAGCTAATGACAAGCGTATGAACGACTCCAAAGTAGAAGGGAAGCTAAAATTAAGATATCTCGTATAGTGAGGAGTATTTTTGACCCTTTACCTTCAAGAGTTTCATCGTCATAGATCAGTAAAGTCTGCTGCTTAGAACCCATAGTTGCTAGTGATTTTATGTTTAACATCTGCAAATACTCATTAGTTCATGAATAAAGTCTGGATGCAGGGGTAGGCGATACAGAAATAATGCCTGATCGCTATGAGCTTGCAGAATTTTCACAGCCCAATATTGACTCTGGAATTGTCATGGTACCAAGACTCAAAAAGGCTCATTTTATAGTTATAAAAGCCTTCAAGTTGATGAAGTGGGTTCTGCTGGCAGTGATGAGCATGTCCACAGGGGTTGTCATTTAGTTAAATGAATACGTAAACGGCAACCGGATTTCAGTGGTTCTTTCCCTCAACTCATTGGATCCATGCTTTGGTTCTCTGTCAATGTTCTGTCTTTTTCACAAAGTAAGTTTCAAACTTGGAAATACGTTATATACATTATACTTATACAGAACTGTTGTATGGTCTAATTCAAAAGTTTATAAGTCCAATTTTGGGGAATCCTTACAGGAGAATTGATCAAAAGCAATCTATCTCGACTTGTGCTGACTACATGGCTGTGTAGTGGTGATTGTCACAGCTTGCTTTACTGCACTTCTTTCCTCCATTATGACAGTTCCTAGGCTGCCAACCTTCTGTAGTTAATGTTGATTATCTTATAAGGACCAATGCTTCAGTTGGTTGCAATAACAAGTCATTTATAATCAGATATCTTGTGAATTTGCTATTCAAGCGACAGAACATCAAGGAAATCAGTTCATTCAGTGACTACCCTAAAGCTTTTGAGAAGGAGAAATATCTGCTGCTTTCTTTGAAGCTCCACATGCCAAAGTTTTCCTTGCTAAGTACTGCAAAGGTTACACCAAGTCAGGACCTGTCTATAAACTTGGTGGATTTGGTTTTGTAAGATCAAAATTGCATCTTTTTAGCTTTTCAATCTTTTTATGATCTCCATGTTTAGAGGATTAATTTCGCGTTTGTTCACTTAACTTTACTACTATCATAGTAAAGTCACATTTTTGTCACCTTGAAATTCAAACTTTACCCACTGTAACAGTCTAAACTAAGCACTAAGCTTTACTATGATAGAAGTAAAGTTACTATCTTGCCACCTTGAATCGAACTTTACTCACTTAAGAGTAAGCTAAGTCACTAATGGTTTTGTCGTTACACCGAGAAAAGTTCAATTATTTATAATATGACAAATCTAATGTAGCGTCTTAACTATTATGGTAGGCCAAAATTAATGTTTTTACTGTTATAGTTACTCTAATGTGACAACATAATTTGGTTATTTGATCATAATGGACAAAGTTTGGTGATCACACGTGAAATTAAACCTTTTGTTAGCCTTATCAAATTCATAACTAGTTTCTAACTTTTTGATATTTTGATCTATCAGCTCTTTCCAAAGGGTTCTCCCTTAGTTGTAGATATCTCAGAATCTGTTCTTAAAGTCTCACGGAGTTGAGAGATCAATCAACTGGAACAAATGCTTATTTCTTCAAATAGCTGTAAGATGGCCTTCTGTGGTGTTAACTCGGTGCTACACAAGAATAGTAGGACGAAGAACAGTTAAAGATAGCAACACTATGATTGAACAAAGACCAAATGTTCAACAGAATGTTGAAATTACAGAGGTGATCTGATGGGCCAGAAGCTGGTTAATCATGGACTGCAATTAACCAACTTCTACTTTTCTCTTGTCCAATAATTTAATGTGCTCTTGCAAACATACGAGTTTCTTCCCTTTTCAAGATGCCAAATAAATTTTTTGTGCAAGTTAATATGAGTGGTACATTTTGGACGCTCTACTTGCTTTTTGTCGATTCTTAAGGTGTTTGTGATTACCAAATGAAGTATGAGTTTGTGTATGGTTTTTGACGATTGTGTAATTGAACTTATGTTATTAGACTGAATTTGATAAGACCCAAGTGCTTGTGTGTGTTTGTCTAGTTCCGGTCGAAAAATTCAAGGACGGTTGTGGTGTGTGTTTGTTGGACAAATTTTGGCAAGATACTCAAGAAAGAAAATCAATTTCATTTTTGTGTGTGGCCCTTTGCTATTGAACAAACGGACATTTCTCCAGTTGAGAAGGGGATGAAGCAGCAGAAGAAAATCCGCATGTATCCTTGTTTTCAAGATAAACGTGCACAAATAGTACATATGAATGAGTAATCAAGTCTTAGATTCTGAAAGAGAAAGCAAAACAGAGGCCTTATTTTCCGGAACGAAGAATCATCTCCTCCCATGAATATAAGACAGCAAACTATTCACATAGTTGTCCAAAGTCAGCCACAACAAACTATTGTAGTATACCATTTATGCAGAAAAACTGGTTCACCCCCACGCTGAAACTCGCGTTCACCGGAATCTTCATGGCTAAAAAAGAGGGTAGCTAACAATTTCTGCAAAATGATTATAGATAAAAAAAAAAAAAAACAAATACCTACCTGACTCAGTATCAGTGTCTCAGCAGAAGTTTCAAAACATTAGTAAAATCCTACACAAGCAGATCTCTCACATACATCATTTATAGTGGTAATTAGTCAAGCATCATAGTAGCATTAGTCCCCTTTCTGAATATCTTAGTATCACAAGTTCGTCAAATGATTCTAAGGTAATACTTGCAATTTACAACATTCGGTAGAAGTTCCATGGCATCTGGCTGGTAAGGTCAACCCAGTCAGCTAACTCTGAATATGCGCATCTGGTTAAAAGATTCCTACAAAGATTATTGGCGGGAGATCACATTTTCATGTGTAAGGCCAAGATATTCATTCCAAAAACTATAGCAGCAGGCTACCTTTGAGGGACAAATTTGAGCTATTGTGTCAAAGAGCATATACAGATTCACAAACCATCTTCGAATCTTCCTTCTACAGAATGTTTACTTCATCAAATGTATAACTACTTCAAGAACTTCCATGTAGCAACACAGTGACACTCAGCTTTATAAGCACTACAAAGACAAACCATACATAATATGAAGGGCATCTCGAGTGAGAAGCACGTGTGTTCCTGCCAAAAGCACTTGCAGCAGCATGACTCCCTTTTCTGATTCAAGACTAGGACCTGACATCTTTACGAACAATATGAAGAGTTTAAGCTGCTAAACTACTGGTCAATCACTTGCTTATAGTTAATTCACTAAGCACATCTGCTTATAACTACTCATAATTCAATATATGAAAAAAAATTCTAATCCTGCAATAAAATACTCATTCCATCTGATCTCCTATTGTCCTCAAGACGTTGGCTAAACCGCATCTTCTGTTTGTACTAAGATGATGGTGATCTACTAATTGGATTCCCCTTTGCCAATAACACACACCCAACACAACTCTATGGAGTAACATCAACAAAGCATACAACAACTGCTGCTACGCCTGTCAAACAAGTCAAGAAAATTAGGACCAATTCCTGATCTGTGCGCGTCACTACTTACTATAGCAGGGGTCATGCTAAATTTTCTACCAATCGACTAGAGGCAGAGCCAGGATTCTAACTTTATGGGTTCTAAAGGATAACAACAACATGTCATAGTAATCGGATATCTAAATTAACTTTTTGTATATATTGAATGAATCTCTAAATACAATAGTCTGAACTAAACTACAGCGTTCAATTGAACTGTAGTTAACCTTCTCGCTACGCCATTGTATCAACTGTGTCAAAAGATTGGGAGGGTTCACAGCTGTAATAGAAGTAAGAACCAGGTAAAAGATGTTCCGAGAGGTGTGGAAGCAATTAGAGCAGCTTTTTTCTGTTCTTATAATAAAGTAACCGAGAAATTCCAAGGGCCAATAGTGTAGCTCAAAACTTGATTAATATCGGGCCCGCCCTCTACCTTCCTCCCATCTGCAATTGGACCAAATCCTTGGGAGCGGTCAGCACACTACCCTTCTCTTATCTGCAATTAGACCAAATCCTTGGGGGCAGTTGGACCCGTTATACTCATTAGGATAGGTCAATAAACTAAACTTATATAAGACCAAATTTCAAGCAGCATTTACAACAACATACCCCTGTTAATCCACAAGTGGGGTGAACGAGGATAGGATTATGCAGACCTTACCCCTACCTTTGAGAGGCAAGTGGCATTTAGACGAACTATAGTATCCAATGCAAACCTTTACCTCTACCTTGAGAAGGTAGAAAGGTTGTTCTAATCAGCCCTCGGCGCAAGGACCAAAAAAAAAATAACAAGCAGAAAAAACAAAAGATAATAAGAAACAAAAAGGACAACTTGATGCACTAAGCTCTCGCTATGCACGGTGTACAAATACTCTTTAAGTATGGAAAGGAGACACTTTTCGCCTACGTACTAGCCTTCAACCCTAATTCTCTACCTGTCATGTCCTCGATGAGAGGAAGTTATGTCATATCATGCCTAATCACCTATTTTTAATACTTCTTTGGCCTACCTCTCCTCACGCCCAACATGTCCCACCTCATACACCTTCTTACTGGGCTTCCGTGTATTTCCTCCACACATGCCCAAACTATCTTAGTCTCACTTTCCGCATTGTGTCCATTACGAGGATCACTCCCACCCTAGCCCGAATGTCTTCATTCCTAACCTTCTCACTCCAGGTATACTCACACATTCATCTCAGTATCCTCTCATTATTGCTATATTCATCCCCTATCTCACTCTCTAACCAATACTACCTTAAGCTTAGACTAATCATTCACTTGGCATATATTGCAAATAAAAATAATATATATATCAATATGACGACCAATCAATTAAGCATCTTGCAAAATCAAGTGGTTTTCTCAAATGCAATGAAATTAGGGATATCTGCCACTCAAATGCAAAATCAAGTATCTTGCACATCCCTTTATTAGGGATATCAGCCACTCTATGGCCTATGCTTGATAAAAATCAAGGATTAAATTGAACTAATTTCAAATATCTAGGTGAGCAGGCCTTAAAACACCAAGAAGTAACAGAGATCAATACAAGTAATAAAGATGCCAGAAAAATGTAACTGATTCATGAATTAGGTAACAGCCCCACAGAATGGCAGAACAAAGCAAGTCTAAAGTGCAATGAGAATTGCAGTAAAATCCATGCTAATAGTGGAAACATGGTCTGCTTAACTGGCACTTCGGCACCCCTAACTTTTAAGTGCAGGACTAATTTTGCTGAGGCACCAGCAACTTCTAAAAAAGGACGCCTTCGACGAACTTTTTGTGCTAGATTAAGTACTGTCCATGACCATACAGAAGGAAATAGGTTATGGCACGCTAAAAAATTTAAGTATTGCATAATCTCTGGCCTGTCTTCACTACTGAAAGTTGTTTGCTATATATCAGAATGGCAATCTAGCCAGCAACTAGATACTATAAAGTACAAGATGTTGCTTATACAGAGAATATACAATTACACAACGTTCCTTATAGAGAATATATGCCATTACACAATGGTTACCAGCAAGACGATAAAGACATCAGTATATACTGGTTCTGAAGAAAATGTAACATCAGATAAGACAATAACTGTCATTCCATCCAAGGGAGAATCCTAAATGACAATTAGACTGCCTAGAAATTCTAAGAAAGTTCTCCAAAATATTTAGGTGGGGTAAAAGTGTATACAACAAGTCAGTTGACCAGGATATCAGACATAAACATTGGCCAAGACATGTACATTAGATGCACAATATCCAACTACATGTAAACCTCCATACCTATATACTTAGTGGACTGACACAAGGGACAAAGACTAAGCTTACTTTCACACTCTTTACACAGGCAGAGATGCTTACATGGTAACAATAGCATGCAAACTTCATTGGCTCTACAGACCCTACACTTAATTAACTCCTTCATTTCCTTGCTATCGCGGCAAAGCAGGTGGAGATCTGTGGCCCGTCCATTGCAGCATGATGCTGTGTCATCTACCTCACTGTCACCACAACCTTCTTTACTATCTCTGCTCTGTGCATAAACATGTTGGAGGTTTACCTTAAGCGTGCTGATCAAGTTTTCATTGTATTTGGCACGCTGTTGCCAAGCATTTGCTTCCAAAGCCATTTGTTCCATTCGCAATTCAAGCTCCATGTTTTTCTTGTTGATATCAACAACCTCTGCATCTTTTTCCCGAAGTTTCTGAAGGACCTTCTCTTCAACATAGGTGATAGCCTGAATCTGATTAGCTTGAACCTTTTCCAAAATAGCTTGCCTTAGACGGTCACCCTTTTCAAAAGGAAAAATAACATAAAGAGTCTTAAACAGCACATATCTAATGAAGTTAATATTAACACTCATAATTATTATTAAGCCACTATGTCAACTATATGGATACATTCCTGCCTAGAGATCTTAAGTAGCAGTTAGAACATCTAAATCATGAATAAGATGCCAATATCCAAAACAAAAAGATTAGATTTAAGGACTTCAATTTTTATAACCAATCATTCACAAATTCTGAACATAAAATGAGAAGAACTACCAAACTCGAATTTTTTAATTATCACTATGGACCCCGACACTAAACACACTTGAATAAATGCCATGTATATATTTGGTTAAAAGAAGGTCCAACTATGGATTTCAGTTACCTCTTAAACAGTCTCAAAACAACAATAAATTGACACAGCCAGGGGAGGAGCTACGGAGGTTCCAGGGTGATCATTCAAAAAATTGCATTGTGATTTGTATATATAGGTCAAATATTACTATACATTTATCATTTTGAACACCCTCAGACACAATGGAGAGCAGTAGCTCAGTGGTCATGGGTGTGCAGAGCTCTTGGCTGTGGATACTCAGGTTCAATTCTCCACATCCACAGTGTCTTCTAATTTTGTAGCCTTTCAGTGTTTGTTTAAATCTGGAAAATCCAACCTTAAAAATCATGTTTTAATTTCATTAAAAAAGTTATGTTACATCAAAAATTGTAAAAAAAAAAACTATAAATTAGTTAAATCTTGTGTAGATTGGTTTTTTTTTTTTTTTGGTGCCCCTAATCATCCAAAAAGAAATTTATTTACCATCCAAAGTTTGAACAGCCTTCGTGAAATTCCTAGCTATGCCACTAGATACAGCTAAGAAAGCCCGAACACACACAATCCGCTGGCTTTTTTATCTCTCAAAGAACCGAATTCTCAGAGAGTTCCATGTCTGCAAGCTCAGACATGGTAAACATTTTCTTCTAAAGAAATCTTTAATAATGGGAAGTTAATCTGATTGGATAACAACAAGGTTTTAGATTCATCAATTCAGTGATATTTTTGTCCTACACTTGTTTAGCAATTCCTCACAACTAGCCTAGTTCAAACTCAAGGTTTTAAAGGAAAATTTCAGTAAGGCCTAGTGCAAATATGTAAGCTAACTGAACCTTTGTAGTTAAAAAAAAAAAAACGACCACTCTCTTCAGATATACAAATCTCAAAGATGCTATAATACAAATTTCAAAGATGCGACCTTCCTGCTTCCCTAAATCACTACACCCTTAATATAAATGGTAAAATTTCTAAACCGTCTAATGTAAGGCCGGTAAACAAACAAGAGTGATCTTTTTTTCTTTTTGATTGTTGAAACACACTGATTTTAAAAGGGAAAAGCTGAAAAGAGCAACGTGAAATTTGAAGCGAACAGTCAAGAGTGAACTGCACTCTTTTAGAATTGAAGTACATACTTCACCAAACATTTAAGGATTTAACACTGTCATCATCACTTTGTACTTAAAATAACCATTTAAGCATTCAAATATACAAAAACACCCATATTAATAACTTCCGCAAAGTTGAGATTCGAAGTAGCAACTGCTTCTCGAATGGATCAGAGTTTTTTGCTAAAATCAACCCTCAGCTATGACTCAAACCTAAGATACATCCTTGAGTTACCTAAGTGAACAAAAAACATCCCTGTACTATCCAGAAAATAGCAAGAACATCCTTCCGTCTATTTTTTTCAAGAAACTGACTGCACCAACAAAATAAATAATTTTCTCTCTTATTTGGTTTGATGCCTTGGCCACGACAACAAGATCAAAGTTACCTAAAAAAGAATAAGGATAAGACTTCTATCAGACAACCTGAGAAATGGATCTTTCATTCTCAAACTTTAAATGATGTGTACTGTTAGCTTACACGGTGTGCTCAAGCGGTCAAAAGGATTACACTCATTTTAAAAACATTACACCCCACATCTATTTAGTGATTTTTTTATTATAAATACTCAATAGGTATGCACATTATATACAATTCACATTCTGTATACATCACAATGTACATAATTGCTGGGAATTTTGTAAAACTGTAATTGAGTAACTAATTTATTCTGTCCAGGTAATCATGAAAAAATCCCATAAATCTCATAGCATGACTAATATGATAATCTTAAAAATTGAGTGACAACCTGCTATACCGGTTAAGTTGAACATCTAGTGTAAATTCTTTTCGCAAAATTCTAAAAGAGCCTCCCCTAAACTTGGTACAAGTCCTAATTACCTACCGGCATTTGGATGTTCAATAGCCTTTATCCCGTGATGATCTCACCCTAGAGAAATCATATCACGTGTCTGTCACGTAAACTTTCATAAAGAAGATCTCATCTTTAAAATCCCAGTCGAAGTTTGAGTAAAATATGGGAGAAACATCTATTTATCAAAGAGAAGAAATTGATACTTCGACTGACTCACTTGTACCCCTCATTAGTAACAAATATCAATATACCATTTGTAAACTTTTAACTACAACCTCCAGCAGAATCAACTTTTACAGAAAAGTGAGTATTCATTCAAAGCAAAGGAGAACCATGTATATATATATTCATCTGACAAGGCACATTTTCTTTTTGTTGGTGCCATGAGTTTCTAAACAGAAATAAACTGAAGAATGGACTTCATAAATATTTTGGATAGTACAGCGTTGTTTTTTCTTAACTTAGGTAATACAAGGATGTACCTTACATGTGTCGTAGTCAGGCATGATTTTAGCCAAAAACTCTTTGGATCACTATGGTTGTCATTATTTTAAGTTCACCTAAACACTGCTCGCACACAGACACATTCTCTCACCCAGTGGAAAGAACTTACTTCTTCGATAATGCATACTCCAATATAGTATGTTCAACACTAGACTAATTAGATTAACAATTAGTTAACCAAACAGGAAAAAAACCTGAGCTTTGATGTATCTATCAATCTCAGTATCTTGTCTCTGCATCTCTCGTTCAATATCATCACCCACAAGTCCAAGAAATGCTGAATCACCAGACAAAGCCAATCGTCCATTATCTAAAGACAAACCCAAGCCAGTGGACACCGATTGACGCTGCAACAGGTCAACAGAAGATATCTGAGAGTTGTTGTTTTCAAGAAAATCTTGCTCCTTAGGCCTCTTTTCCTTTGGTTCCAACCCATAATTCCACTGCAAATCCAACCCTCCATCATCTGCTGTACCAGGAGCTAACCCCATAACTTGAACTGCCCAAAAGAAAACAAATAACATGAGGAAAAAAAAAGAAGTCCCCCAAAAATTACTCCCTCCATTTAACTTGTCACATTTCTCTTCACGAAAGCTAATTTGACTAATCTTTGGAGCTAATTGAACTAGATTAATTCAATATTCTAAATTTAAAACTTTAATGTTCCAAAACTATACGAAAACTACTATAATTGCAATCCTTTTCATATTTATCCTGAAATGTTGATCAAAGTACATACAGTTTAACTCTGGAAAAACAAAACAAAACTTGACAAGTAAAAATGAACGGAGGGAGTATTAAAGAAAAAAGGGTAAAATTAGAAAGAGAATGAAATACAAGGAGGAATATAAGGAGGGTGTTGAGACTGTTCAGGAAGATTTGAAGTGTTGAAATAAGCAACTGGGGTTGAAATCTGACCATCCAGATTGTTGTACATATCTCTGACAAAAACAAAACAAAGAAAACATCATTAAAAACAGCAAAAAAAGATTGGATTTTTAGACAAGAAAAAGAAGGGGAAATTTTCTTGAAATTGCTAATATTTTACCTGAAAGATTTGGACTGTTGTTGCTGTTGATGTTGAATGTGCAGTTGAAGATGATGAGAAGGAGGAAGCGCCATAGGTAGGTTTTCTTGGGGGTACGGGGGGAGGGGAGAGAGAGGGGGTGGTGTTTTCAGTATTGAATGCTTGTGAGAATGTGAAGGTGGTTCGAGAAGAAAACGAGATTCTCCTGTATTTTGATGTTTCGTCCCTGTAGTTTAAGGAATTGTCAAACTGGGTGCAATTGGATGAGTTTAAGTGGATCCGGGTTGTAAATTGGGCTATTTATCTGGGCCATTACAAATCCGAAAGGCCCATAAAGCTTACAAATGAAACGAAGAACAATTAACATAAAGAGTGTTTGAAAGGAGCTCCATGATGAAGTTAGTTCTGTTGGATTTGTAATTTATTTTAAGTGGTGTAAATTAGTTGGAGTTGATCAATATCTCGATCTTTAATTTTCAATATCTCGATCTTTAATTTTAACTTCAATCATAAGATTTAAATTTAATTGAGTGTTTTGGATTTGAGGTTGCCTCCGATTAAATTGTAACTTGATATTCTGTAATTTGAATTTCTCATGTTAAGTGTAAGGGTACTTCATCGTACATTACTAGCCCTTCCATTTTTAAATACTTGTCACATATTTGCTTGAACGCCCCTTAAGAAACACATTAACTAGAGTAGAAT
>JBDJHY010204807.1:10748-31376 GCA_039654485.1 Withania somnifera | reverse complement strand
CTAGAAAAATAATTCTTTCATTAAGTATGTACTAGTCATGTTGAGATAAACTGAGTCTCTGATTATTTAGATCCTGAAATACTGGTTATGATTAATTTAAGCTTAAATTGATCTTTTATGCATATTTTCACAAATACTTGGAATACTAAAAGATACATGTAAAATGTTCTTAAAAACTAAAATCAATTGAGTGCTATTAGGTATCCCTGAGAGACCATAACTAACAAACTGGGGAAAACCATGAGAAACTGGACTATAAACTATAACATGCTAAGACATGAAAAAATCTTAATGCTATGATATAACCAAGGGAAATCATGATAAGAGTTTCAAATCAAAAGTAGAAGCACAAGAAATTATTCCAGAATAAATTTAGACCATGAGAATAGGTTTTGGGTATAACCCCAAATCATAAAATTTAGACATCCTTAATGTGAGACTGTAAATTGGACATGAGAGTGAAAGCTTACTTTATCACGACGCGATTTCTTGGATCATTATGACACCTACTATACCACAAGTAAGAGAACCAATCCCGTGGTCTGAAGTTGAAGCTAAGGAATACTATATCAAAAGAGGAAAGCACAAGTATAATAAACAATATGTAATTGAAGCAGAAGTATAAAGAATCAACAATACCCAAAACCCAATAACAGTTTCATACAAAACCTCAAAGTATAGAACATAGAATCACATGTATAATATAAATATATCTTTGGAAATACATGGAGAGTAATGTCAATACTGAAGAGAAGCAAGAAAAGTTGGACGTCAAGCTCACTGTGAGTCTCTGAAAAATAATAGAATCTGCACAAACAACGGTCTATACATCAAGGTCGGGCACCTGTACTCGGATCTGCACATGGTAAGTGTAGTATAAGTACAAGATGTTGAAGCAAACCGTACACTATAGGCTTCGAGGGCCCACTAGGAACATAAAAATAATAAAAATAGTAAATAACGGAATACAATAAGGTAGGATCATGGAAGAAAATAGTACGTCATGGAGCTAGCTACTCAGATAGAAATCAAGTAACAAGTACAACATGTATCACTAGCTAATCACATAACAAGATTTCAGGCAACGAAGTAAGACGTACCTGGAACATGTATCGCTAGCTAATCACATAACAAGATTTCAGGCAACAAAGTAAGACATACCTGGGGCAACAATATATGTGAATGATGACAACCATAATAAAGAACCAAGTAAAAGATAGGGAGTAAATATGGACGGTATACCGGTAACCTCAAGTAAGGAAAGGATGAATAATCAATGACATAAAACACAATTATCCCACATAACTAGAAAGTATCAAAAGTCACACTACAGTAACTAAAGTAAATAAAAAATATGATAAATAGATTAAATAAAAAATCATGCTCACCTATAGGCCTTCTATACGACCAGGGGTATACTGAAAAAGACAAGTGCAGAAAAGTAAATACATACCATGAAGTAACCAGCCTTTACTGTCATCTTATATCCTTACATCCCCTACCATAAGCCTCGATGAATCTAATCTAGGGTCAATGCCCGTATGCCTCACCAGTCTTAATAATTCATAATATCAATAAGTCTTGGCATCCCATACCTCAAAACCATAATATCGACAGGTTATGGCATCCTATGTCTCAAAGTCATAATATCAATAAGTTATGGTGTCCCACACCTCAAAATTTGTAATATCAGTAAGTTATGGCATCCCATGCCTCAACAACTATAATATCAATAAGTTATGGCATCCCATGCCTCAATATCATAGTATTAATAAGTTATTTTATATGTGATAGTATAGAAAAGTTGTACACACTGCGTACGATGATGGACTCAAGTATCAGCGTCTATACTTACTGCCTAAGGGAGTTTGTCTCTAGTCCCAATATTAATTAGTCAAATGTTATTTCCTGGGGTAATGGTGTAAAGACTGGGCTAAATAAGTAGAAATAGTACTACCAGGTGCTCTGTACATCACCGAGTCTAAAATAATAAAAAGGTTATTTACTTATATTATTATTTTTAGAATATTCGAGTTTATTAGTTTATCTCATTATCCGTCATTATTACTAAAATCAGTGCCTAGCCTTCACGGCTCAATAATCATGCGGTGGTACTGGCCAAACCCCAATGCATACTCAAGGAAGCCAATGGCCCAACCTCTTGCATAATGAATGCACACCACATTAGCAAGTATATATGTATACATGAAGTAACAACTACCTATACCCCGCACAGTTATCATGGACAACTCCTAGGTCACATGAACCATATTAATCTGGATGCTGAAATAAATAGAGAATGAGAAACCAACGAAAGAATGACCCAAGGTTACTATAAAGACCTAGATACCGAACCTAAAGATGCTATAAAGTATAATTAATAAATCTATAAATCAAGAGATAGCCCTTCGGAGCCTACCTGTTGTTCGATAATAAAGTGCTGCAAGATCGCAAATCTTACTCGGAATGATATCCAACAAACTCGATTACTTTGAAACTTGCATAAAAATATTTTGTATATCAATACAAGTCCAATAAAATAAATTATACGAAGTTATTGGGCCTAAAATTAGGCAAAAATAGGCCCGCAGGGCCTAATTATCACAACTAAAAATAAACTTTGCCACGAGATGCTCAACGTTACCAAGAACTCATGCTCCAAAACTAATCACAACTCGAGTGTGGAAAGTCCATCAAAATAGCCTGGTCAGATTTGATTAAAAGGGGCAAATATTCATGATTTATGGATTTAAATGGAGTAATTCAATAGAGGAACAATAATTACAACATAAAATAGTACAAGGAACAAGAATTATTATATTTCACTCGGATATAACCAGAATTTATGAGTTTTTCTTAGTTTGGTCAATAATGGAGAAACCTAATTCGATGAAATCATTGAGGCAGAAGACTTACCGAGAGACGAAAGGACAAGAAAAACCTTTGGGGACTTTTCCTAAAACATTTGAAGAATTTTCCAAAACATTTTGCCAGAGGAATTGAGGGATAAGATGATGAAATAACTTTTTTAACAGAATGAATTAAAGGTGTGCAATTATTTATAATCTCTGCAATTTATGCAAGGGCAGAACTTGGGGTTGCTGTGGCAAAAAATGGGTGCTGGGGTGACCCTGTGCCTCCTAGACTTCCCTGGCTAGGGCGTTCCAATGACCTCTAAGGCGACATATGACCGCTGGGGCAGATGTCACTGGGGAGACACAAAGGTCGATGTGGCGACCTCGCAGGTGTGACCTTCCCTTCACATGGGTATTCTGTGCATGCAACTAACAACATCTGAAATTAAGAACTCTAAAGGGACTAGAATGAGCATCTCGAATCCATTTTCAACAACCCAAATATGAAAACAACATTCTGAATCAATGGAATCGTCAAAATGACCATCCGAGGCCATTTAAGAAAAATGACCCCTAAAACCAAGAATAGCATCAAACACACTACTCTACCAAGGTACTCAAATTATGCTGCACACTCCAAAAGAAACACCAACACTCTTACTAGCCTAAATTCATCATTTCAGAGCTGATGGAAGTGTTAGAACTCCATTCCGACACACTGATCATAGAAATACCACTTAAACTCCAAATTAGGCCTTAAACTTAACTGAATCCACAAATGAGTACAAATTGCAAATGAAAATTCCAAAACACAAAATTAAAGTCAATCTTGACTTTATTTAGTATTCCTGAGCTAATGGAACTGATGAAATTTAATTTCAAGGTCGTCCTGAAGGAAATTTGACTTTTTTCAATGAGTACTTAATTTTAGGCTCTAAAACAGGCACTTTGAGATATTTCACAATCGAGCCGCCAGGGAATCGTACTATCGATCCAGCAAGTCATAAATGACTTGGGGCAGCTACTGAAATACTCTAGAATGAAAAACGTCATGTATGTCTCATAAATGACCATGAGGGTCAATACATTAAGGATGTCGGTCATACCCTTGGGGTGAGCTTCGGGGCGTGACATTTTGATGAAGTTTTCTCAAAGAGGCTAAGACATGTTATTTGATCAATTTTCACATAAATTGTTTTAAACTGGTAAGTTCATAAGTGGTGGTATGTTCTGAGAGTAGTATTAGTATTAAGTGGATTAGGTTGAAATACTCGATCCCATAACTATATTTCCATCCATATGATGACCTGTTGCTGAAAAAGCATTATTATGATAGACTCAGCTTCATTGGATCTACTAGGTTACTTGTTATTTATTGACTCTGTGGCAGTGCAAGGTACTCCTTTCAGCTAGTAGTTTGCTGAATTTTATGGCTGCTCAGATGGTCTTATATGTCGGTTATAGAACCTACACAAATGATTAATGACATTATTTATATTTATTGCTTATAATTTGAAATGGAGTATGTTTCTTGCACTATCAAAATTACATAACTCTTCACTTGAGTAACTTATTTCAAAATCAATAAATGTCACGCATTTCAATGCTCATTTATAGTTCACTTGTACTTATATTGATGATATTTATATTGCCTCTTATTGTCCCCCTCCCGATCACTCAGTATATTAGATATACTAACCGCATACTCTTTTGTTGCATAATTTCACATATAGGTCAGTCCAACCATCCTTATGCTCAGTGTTGATCAAATCTACTATTTTAGCTATTTAAAGATTTGGTGAGTTTTCATGGATCGATAATAGTTCATTTACTGGTTTATTTCTATTAGAGAAGTATAGTCCATTTTATAGATTTTTTTTATTCATTCTAGGTTAGCTGGGGACTTGTCCTAGCATCCTTGTATTTCAGTACTTAAAGGCTTTTAAATAAATGATGTGACGGTATTTGACTTGGAGTTTTTATTATTATTCGGTGTTTGTTTTTGATATGTAAGAATGACCACTAGTTTAGACATTATTATTATTATTATTATTATTATATGTTTTTAGTAATGAGTAATTGAATAGAGCTATGCATGAGTCAATGGTTCATCCGAGGCTGCTGAGGTAACTTAGTAGCTAAGGATGCCTGACTCTGGGGAATTATAAACTTGATATCAGAGCTTTAGGTTCAAAGTATCCTAGGATGTATAAAAGGAGACGTAAGATAGAGTCATTTTTATGGGTGTGAATCGCGACACACTTATAATTGAGAGGCTACTAAACTTTTAAGAAATTCCCCTTGTTTCATGTCTTATTTTTTACTTTGGAGTTTAACTCTAATATTATTTTCTAAATTGTACTTTACATGATTTAGATCATGCCTCTAATGAGATAACCATCTCATGAGGATAGGAATAAATGCCAAAAAAATTAGGTTCCACCAGTTCCTGAACCACAAAATATCACAAATGCCTAATTTCATAACATGATAAACCTGAACTCCTAAACTGTTATTTCCCCGAATCAGCACCAAGCAGTAGCTCCAGTCATTTAGCCAGTTGTTCAAGAGTTGGTGCAGCAAGAGTTAGAGTCTTTCTTCAGATACAACCCCCGATCTTCCAAGGCTCTAAGGTAGGTAAGGACACAGAAGGGTTCATTGAGGAGGTTAAGAGAGTAGGGGACACCATGAGGGTGACAAAGGTTGATATGGTGGATTTAGGCATGTACCAATTGAAAGAAGTGACTTGATATAGGGCAGACCAATGGTAGAAGAATAGGTTGGCGGGTGTAGCCCCTACTTTCGCTGAGTTTGAAAGAGCTTTCTTGAATAGGTTTTTTACAAGGGAAAAAAAGTGAAAAGATGAGAAAGCATCTGAGCCTAGAGTAGGGATATATGATGGTTGATGAATACGCAATGAAGTTTACCCAACTGTCTAAGTATTTCCCAAGATATATTCACTGACTTGTAGAATGGTATGTACATATTCGTTTCTCATCTTTCTCCATACTTAGTAAGGGAAGAGAGGGTATCTACTCTGATTACTAGTATGGATATAGGTTAATTAATTGTTCACTTAGAGCAAATAAAAGGGGATAAGGCCAAAATGAGGGAAAATTTATATAGCAAGAAGGCAAAGAATGGTTTTGCAGAGTTTATACAGCCTAATATTAGAAGAAATCTCATACAACAACAATAGTGTTTTAGGAACACAACCCCTTCATAAGCAAGAGATCCTACTCAAGGTATCAGACCACCTAAGAATCAACAAAATAAGCAGTGAGATCAACTTCGCAGGGTAGTGTGAATGGAGGATGACCTTACCCCCACTTATGCCAAGTGTGGTAAGAATCATCCCAGAGAGCATAGGCTTGGTTTGGCTGTTTGTTAAAGGCTATAGCCAGCCAGGCCTTAAACTCCAAGATTCCCTTTCTAAAGGATGTTTCAGGTATGGTAAACTAAGCCATTTTCTTAGAGACTTTCCTACAGCTAGATATGGTGGGAATGGAGCTTAGATTAGTTCATCTACATTAGTACCAGCAGCCCACCCATCTCAGTAAGGCACTTCTTCTAGCAATGGGGGAGGTCCATGCTAAAATCAGTTGTATGCATTAGGCTTGATACAGGAGCAGTCAGCTAATGTTGTCACAAATATGCTAAAGATTTATGATATTAATGCGTATGCTTTCCTAGACCATTGAGTTACTCTATATTTTGTATCCATATTCATTTCTAGTCAGTTTTGAGTCTATCCTAAAAATTTATCCAAACCATCCTTTATCTCTACCCCAGTTGTTGATGATGTAATCATCGTTAAATGAGTCTACCATAAATGCAATGTCAGACTTTAATAAAATCTTTCTTGTGATCTTATTGAGTTAGACAGTCAATTTGACATTATTCTTATAATGGATTATCTTCATTCATGCTATGCCATGGTAGTTTACATAACTAGAATCATTCATTTTAAGTTTCCTGATGAACTTGTTCTAGAATGGGAGGGTAATGATGTTGTTCGTAATGGTAGGTTTATCTCATAACTCAAGGCGAGGAAAATGATGTCTAAGGGGTGTATCTATCACTTGGTCCAATTCAAATATTTTATGCCCAAAATTCCCTATATATATCAGTTCCAGTCTTCTGAGAGTATGTGGATGTCTTTCCTAAGGATTTACTTGGAGTCCCTCTCGACGGAGAGATAGACTTTGGAATAGACCTTGTTCCCGGAACTCGACCTATTTCCATCGCTCCATATATAATGGAACCTATAGAATTCAAAGAGCTCAAGGACCAATTAGTCAATATTCTGGACAAGGGGTTCATTCTCCCTAGTATATCTCCCTGGGGTGCCCTGTCTTATTCGTGCACTAGAAAGATAATTTACTCAGAATTGCATAAACTATCTCCAACTGAACAAAGTCACAATAAAGAACAAATATCCTATCCTAAGAATTGATGATTTGTTTCATTAGCTGCAAGGTCTATTCACTTCTCTAAAATTGACCTATGTTCTCGCTATCATCATCTTAAATTAAGAGAGTCATACATTCCTAAAATAACTTTTAGAACCCGTTATGGACATTTTTAATTTGTGTTCATGTCCTTCAATTTAACAAATGATCCCAAAGGATTCATGGACCTCATGAATGGGGTATTCAAGTAATACTTAGACTTTTTCATAATAGTTATCATTAATGACATTCTGGTTTATTACAGAAGCAAGGAAGAGAATGAAAACTATCTTAAAATTATCCTTCAGACCCTTCGTGATCGTCATCACTATGCCAAATTCTCTAAGTGTGAATTTTGATTAAAGTCTATTGTATTCCTAGGTCATGTCATCTCTTATTAGGGTTGGTATAGACTCCTAGAAAATTAAAGTTGTCAGAAATTGTCCCAGACCCACATCTCCATCAGATGTCTATAATTTCTTAGGTTTAGCAGGGTATCATCGTATATTAGACCAAGGATTCTCCTCTATTGACTTTCCTTTGAATAAGATGATTTAAAATAAGGTTAATCTTGAATGGTCAGACCAATGTGAGAAAAGCTACCAAGAGTTGAAAACCAAGTTGACTACAGCCCCATTCTTGACCTTACTATATAGTTTAGATGATTTTGTGGTATACTATGATGCCTATCATGTTGGGTTAGGATGTTTTTTAATTTAGCAAGGTAAGGTGGTATCTTATGCTTCCCTACAGCTTAAGGTTCATAATCAAAACTATCCCACTCATGACCTTAAGTTGGAAACTGTTGTTTTTGCCTTAAAGATTTGGAGAAATTATCTATATGGGGTGCACATTGATTTTTTTACTAATAATAAGAGTCTGCATTATGTATTTTAGCAAAAAACTTGAAAATCCATCAAAGAAGGTGATTTGAATAGTTAAACTATTATGATATGATAGTTATTATCATCTGGTAAAGGAAAATGTGGTGGTTGATGCCCTTAGTAGGTTGTCATTGGGAAGTGTGGCGCATGTTGATGGAAAGAAGAGAGAGTTATCCAGGGAGTTGCATCGTCTTACACATCTTCGGGTTAGATTGATTGGTCCTAAGGATGTTAGTATATTGATTTTGAATGAATTAGAGTCTTTTCAAGTAGTCAATAAAGAAAAACAAGATAGAGATCCATTTTTGCTTAAGTTGAAAGGTAGAATAAAGGGAAGGTTTCTCCAAAGGGGAAGATGGTGTATTAGAATATGAGGTTCGGCTATGTGTACCAAATTTTGATAGCTTAAGATAAAGGATCTTATCTGATGCTCTTCATTCATCTGGGTGATACCAAGATGTATATGGACTTGAAGTAATTATATTAGTGGGAAATAATAAAAAAAGGACATTTTTGAATTCGTGGCTAAGTGTCTGAATTGCCAACAAATGAAAGTTGAACACCTAAAGCTGGCAGGTGAGATACAGAGATATGAAATCTCAACTTGGAATTAGGAAGTAAAAAATATAGATCTCGTTACTATTTTATAAAGGACTAAGAAGCAACATGATTCTACTTGAGTGATTATGGACAGATTGACTAACTTATCCCATTTTCTACTTGGTCACATTGGTTCCTTAGCAGAGGATTATGGCCAATTGTATCTTCAGGATATTTTCCATATTCATGGTATGCCTTTATTTATTATTTCAGATAGGGGTACTCAATTCACTTCGCATTTCTATAAATCCTTCCAGAAAGGGTTAGGGTCTCTAGTTCACCTCAGTACTACTTTCCACTAGTAGATAAATAGTCAGGCTAAATGGACCATCCATACTTTGGAAGATATGTTAATAGCTTGTGTTCTTGATCTAAAGGGCAATTGGGATGACCACTTGTCATTGATAGAGTTTGCTTACAATAACAACTAGAATTCCAGTATCCAAATGGATCTGTTTGAGGCCTTCTATGGGTGGAGGTGTGCATCGCCCATTATTTGGTATGAAGTTAGTGATACAACCTTTATAGGTCTAGAATTAGTGATTGAGGCTAATCAAAAGGTTTAGATTATTTAGGAAAAGTTGAAGATTCTTATAGTAGGAAAAATTCTTATGTGGATGTGAGAAGGAGGAAGTTGGAATTTGATATTGGTGATTGAGTATTCTTGAAAGTGTCTCTTATGAAGGCAGTCATGAGGTTTGTCAAGAAGGGAAAGCTCAGTCCATGTTTCATTGGGCCATATCAAATTTTGAACAGGTTGAATGTTGCTTACAAGTTAGAACAGTACAGCTCGTATTAGTACACCAAGTTTTTCACATCTCAATGTTGTGAAAATGCTTATCAGATCCTTCTTTAATAGTGCACGCATACAACATTAGGGTTAAAGACAACCTGACTTTTGAAGAAGTCCAATCTAGATCCTTGATAGGAAAGTTTGCAATCTTAGGAATAAGGAGATAACATCAATCAAGATTCTATGGTGCAATCAGATAGTTGAAGGAGATACTTGGGAAGCTAAGGCATACATGAAGGAGAATTACCCACACTTATTTACTTTGAGTTCCACTTCAGTTTGAGGTAATATCCTCTCATTCTAGTTTTTTCTCTGTGTATGTTACATATAATAAATAACATATAGTCTGTATAATTGCATGGGTCTCTATGTAAGTTTTGTGCATTTATTAATGTGTTCATGTAGTTGGAGTCCATAAGAATGACATGCATTTGATTTCGGTGAGTTAAGGGTAGAATCATTGTTTGACAGATCATTATAATGTTTTTAATCAGTTTCTGGGCAATTATGATAGCTTTATTCTTTTTATCTTTCTTCTAGCTGAAATCTTCATTGGAGGATGAATAAAACCATCGGGGAGATATTGTAACACCTGAAAAACTTCCCTATCACATTCCATAGGTTAGTCAAACAAAGTTGGTGAAATTTCATGAAATCTTAGAATTGGAAATTTTCATGGGCCATTCCATGGATCGTGGGTTCTACGAACCATGGAACCACCCGTCAAAACTGTCCAATGGTTCTCTTTGTCCTCCCTACTTTTCCAAAAATTTTCTAAGTATGGAATAGTCCTACAGATCGTTCCACCAACTATGAAAGCTCATGAAGGGTCATAGAAGGAACCGTTAAAATGATACAACACACTTATTATGGGGACAATTCCACAAGTCATTCCATGATTTATGAAACTGGATAGCAGTTTGTGGTATAAACTGTGGAAACCTGCCAGTTCCCATTTTAACCCATTTTTTCCAGGGACTTTTTGGTCATTTTCCACTATTTTATGAATTAAAACATGTCTTTTGGGCTTAATAAACACTAGTATAAAATCCTAAAACATTATTATTCTTTCATTATTCTCTAAACACTTGGACCAAAAAACAAAACATCAATCTTCTTTCCCAAGAACAGAGAACTGGGTTTTTAAGAACAGGTCTTCTTCGCCAAATTCCCAAGCATCAACTCTCAAGGTTTCAGGTAGGTGGGTTTATGAACAAGGGAATTCTTCCACCCTCGTGACCCAAGCCAAAATTTTCATAGAGGATCTTGCTAGGATTATTAACTTAAAATTCCCGTACTATGAATTTTCTTTATTTCTATGTTCTCCATTATATTATTGAATAACTTTCATGAATTCTTGCATTATTATATCATGGTTCATCTTTACTTTAACTTATCGTCAAGATATGGGTAAATTGTGAAATTAACTTGTTTAGAATTTGAAAGTCTAAATTCTCTTGATTCATGGAAAAGTTTTAAGTCAAATTATGGAATTTTAGATTTTTTTAATTATTCACCTAAGTTTTGGGCCCCGACATGATTTCACTAAAATAAGAAAATTTGATAAAGTTTTCCCAAAAGAGGCTAAGATATGTTATCTGGTCATGTTTTCACTTAAATTATTTGAAATTGGTCAGTTTAGGAGTAGTGGTATGTTTTGGGAGTATTATTAGCATCGAGCGTATTAGGTTGAAAGACCCAATCCCATAACTATATTTCCAACCATATGATGACATATTGCCGAAAAGGCATTATTGTGACAGACCCAACTTAGTTAGATCCACTAGGTTACCAGTTAGGTACTGAGCCTATGGCGGCACAAGGTACTCCTTTCAGCTGGTAGTTTGTTGAATTCCATGGTTGTTCACATGGTAACCTCCCACAAATGGTTAAATGTCATTATTTGGATTTATTACTTATAATTTGAAATGGAGTGTGTTTCTTGCACTGTCAAAATTATATAACTCTTTTCTTGAGTTATTGATTTCAAAATTGTAAGTCTTATACATTACATAGCTCATTCATGGTTCGCTTTTACTTATATTGATCATGTTGATATTGCCTATTATTGTCCCACTCTCTCTTACTCAGTATATTGGATGTACTGATCGCATATTCTTTTGCTACATAATTTCACATATAGCTCAGGCAAGCCATCCTTAGACTCAAGGTTGACTGGATCTACTATTCTTAGTTTTTTAGAGATTTGGTGAGTTCCGAGGGATCAGGAACATTTCATTTACTATTTTATTTATATTAGAGATGTTTAGTCCATTTAAAACATTTGTTTAATACATTTTAAGGTTAGTTGGGGACTTGTCCTGGAATCCTAGTATTTCAATACTTAGAGGATTTTAGACAAATGTTGTAGTGACATTTGACTTGGAGTTTTCATTATTATTCTATAATTATCTTTGATATATGAGATGGCCCTATAGTTTAGATATTATTATTATTATATGTTGAGTGAATAGAGCTATGCATAAGCCAAGGGTTCATCCGAGGCTGCTGAGGTAAGTCAGTAGCTAAGGATGCCTTGTGGCGCCCAGGGGTGACACCAAAGCGTTAAAATTTGATTGTTGGTATATATTAGGTTTTCGCTTTTTAGGACTTATATTTGGGGTATTTCTTTGGAAGTGTATAAAGTCAGGTTATAATTTGGGAATTGATGGGTGATATTTTTTAACTCATTTATGACGTGTAAGAAAACATGTGTGTACAACACTTGGCCTTGACTTGGTCCTAGCCTCAAAGGGTCTACAATAATTCAATTTAAAGTTTTTAAAGTGGGAGAATATAAATGCTATTATGTTTGATTGTTAAAGAGAGTTTTGGGGTAATGGTTCTGGGTTTTTTTTTATGTATTTTCCCATAAAAAAAAACACAAAGAACATCTATTTCTATTTTTCTATACTCAAAATAAAAGGATGAATAAATAAAATCCAGCATCTCTTGTTCCTCGAAGCTATCAGGATTCGCCAATCTTCTATTCTCTAATAATGTTAATCCAATCAACCATGGGCCTCTGGATGGATGGTAGGATCTGCATGGCTGTTAAAGTACAACATTGAGAGTATGTAGTCAGTACATGACACATACTGAATATGTGAGCAGGTGCAACATGCTATAGCAATAAATAACTCATGGTTATGCAATGCCTGAACAGGTAATATGAAGTTCAACTTCAATAAAGTAAATAATGTGCAAGTTTAACAATATCAATTAAAAAATTTAACTCCAAGAGTATAACATTCTCAATGAAATAATGTATACTCATCAGTTTTTAACAAGAACATGTAAACTTATTTAAAAACCTTCTTTCACTTTCTCTTACTTCAAAACTATCACTTCACATTTTTTGGGCGTTTCTATAACCGACACACCTCATTCCTTCGCGCAAAGTATACATATACTACCCCATGTAGAGGGGCCTCCATACCTTTCCAAGGTATGAACCTATAGCTTCCCATAGAGGATACACTAAGTCTCATCAAAATAGTCACTCATTGAGCCATCATATAATTCCTATGTTTTGCTACACAAGTTTTGGGTATAACTGGACTCATCCCACCCTCTTGGTGCTAATAATCTTCCCATAAAAGTACTAACACTTTAACTTCTTTAACAGTTCTCAAATACTTGACATTCTTGAGAAATAAACTAGCCAAATCCCGACTCGTCAGAATACAACTTTCAAATAAACCACTTTTGTCAAAGCTCAGTCAATTAGACTCTTCATAAACATTCTTACTTCGCAACTTATAATTTTAAGCATAAAATTATTAAGCCTCTTCAATTAGTCTTAATTAGTTAAAAATCTCATTTGTATATGCTTCATAATTAGGTTCAAAAACCATGTAAAAGTAAAGTAATTTATGACACTTTAATACTACGTTCAAGTGTAAGAGTAAACTTTGAAAATATCATTTAATTCGTACTTCAACTTCTACTATAACTTCCAAAATTATGTTTAAGTCACGAGGACTATGCAATTTAAAAATACCTATGCAATCTTCATAATTATAACTCAAAATCCTCAAGGAATCATATAATAAATAAAATCTCAATATATATTAATTAAGAACCCTAAAAATACTTTTACATCTTTAATCATTTAATAAAAAGGATTTATGGGTACAATTATGGAAGGAAAGCTTGTTCATAACCAACATACCTAAACCTTGAAGAATCTAGGCTTGAATTTAAGAGAAACCCTAGCCTTGTTCTTAAGCCTTAACAGAATAATTAGGTGGAACCTCTCTCTAATCAGAATAGGTGAATAATGAATTGGAATATGTGTTTGGGGTAATTATATTTCCCAATTTTGAGTCCAAAATGACATGGGATTTGATAGTATGAGTAGGGGAAATTACAAAATAACCCCTCATTAATTAGACTTAAAACTGATGAGGCCACTCCACAAGTCATTCCATGACTCATGGAGTGCCATTCCAAAATTTATGGGGTGGAGTTTGGTTACTAGAATTGTCACCTACCCTATGAATTGGCTTCGTGAGAAATTTTATATCGCTTCAGAACTCATGAAGTAAAATCATGGGAACTAAACAGAAAATCAAAGCTTTATGAAACACAAGATTGGTCAAGATCCTGAATCGTGGTCCTTAACTTCATGATTTATTATCTTGACTCATAGAAATTAGATAAGATAGTAGAATATCAGATCCCATATCTCGACTGGACATCACGACTTATAGTATAACACCCTAAGAGTCGTGGTCCCTAATCATGGACACCTGGGAGAGAAATTTTAGTTTATTAAGTCCAAGAACAGGTTTAGAAGCTTGATTCAAGTATGAGATATTACAGGTATACATGTTGGTCAATAGAGTTAGTAGCTTAACCATGTTTGTTGGTTAGTATGATGTCATGAGTAATTCGCATAGTCATCCTATCAATTTCATATCTCCTTTCCCCTTTTTGTGTTTAAGTTCTTCATTCGAGGAATAATGATATCAAGGGGAGATATTATAACACCTTGAAATTTGTACTAGAGGTTTTTTGGATTAATTTAATAAAGTCTATAAAATTTTAAAAAATTCTAATCTTTTTTTTTTCACAAAAGGGTCCATGGACCGTCAAATGGTTCAAAATGGTCCATGGACCGTCAAATGGTTTGAAGGGCCGTGGAACCCACCGTCAAGTCCATATCTTGAAAATTTTCAAAATCTTCCAAATATTAGAAGTTTCCATAGACCACATTATGGTCCATCATATGATTTTATGGACCTCAAGGTCAACTTTGATCCTTGTTCGATTGTTCCAGTAGCTTAAGACTTGAGCCCAGTTTCCATGATAGCTTAACCCGTAAAACCCTTTCATATCCCGTGATATGATCCATCATTCTTTGCACAATTTTTTCAATGTTAGTTAATTGTTGTAAATTCGTAGGAGTTATCCTATGGACTATAATACTAGATGAAGAAATGTGATAGCAATCACATAAGCTTTTCTAGTAGCTTGATTAATTAGGCCCAGTCTTAACAAAGCAGTTGACAGGCCATCAACTAGGTTGACGAGCCATCAACCCAACCAGGGAACCTACCAAGTTTTGTTTTAATTTGTTTTTCTCAAGGACCTTTAGACTTTTCCTACTCTTATTTTACTTAATTCTATGTAGTTTGACTTCAAAATATGCTAAATATAAATACCTAAACTATATTTAAATTATTGAAAAATGTATAGTATGATCAAAGGAGAAGTTCTTTGAAATTCTCTCCAATTTCAAAGTTAAGGTTTCTTAGTGATGGACTCAAAACAGAACTTTCTCCATTAATTTCCTCCATCAAATCTCTTAGAATCAGGTATGTGGGTTATGAGCAAGGCTTCCTTCCACCCTCGAGCTTAACTATCCCGGTATATTATTTCATGATTATAGCTTAGAGATTCTAGGGTGAACTCCCCTATTTGGTTCATGATGAAAATTGTGTATTTTATATACTCTTGATCAATATTTATCTCATTGTATGTGTTCAAGAGAAATTCACATAGTTTACTATAAATTGAGAATCATGGTCAAGTTCATGAGTTTCAAGTCCCTTATGTGGAGTCTATAATTATTGTTTATGATTTTTGGTTATATTACCATAAGTGAAGTTCAAGGTTCATGTTATGGTCAGTTGCAAGATAAGCATGGGTCATACAAGTTTCATATAATTTATAAACTAATGATTTTGGCTTATAAAGTTTAAGTCTGGTTCATGAGTCAGTTTAATTTGAGAAAATAGTAATGTGGCTTAAATAATAAGTCCATTCAGTCAAGTATAAGAATAAGACAGTGACATTACAGAGATAATATTAATTTCATGATCCCTTTTATGGCTAAGACAGATAGAATGAGATATTTCAGTTCATGGTTAGTCTGGGAGTAGTGTTAGCACCAAGAGAATCCAGGTGACATAGTTCTTATTCCATAACCTGTATAACAAAATATTGGAAGTTCATGGCCCAATATGGCATTTATAGTTCATGACTTAGTGGATCCACTAGGAGTTAGCCCACGGCTCTTATCGTGGAAAGTTTGGGACCCCACCAAACATAGGGATATATGTTGGACCCCATATCCATGTGTATGAATGTCCATTATAAAACCTCCCAAGGTTAGTCAAGTGTCCATTTGAGGAGTCAAGTGTTGAAAGAGAGTTTTGACTAAATTCCATTTATTTCTTTGTTAAAACTATTGAGTTACATTATTTTATACTAAGTCACTTTATACTCTTGAGTTAAATCTTTTAAATGATATATGTTAAAACTTTCCTACTATTGTTTTATTCAAGTTCAGTGTTTTTTCATGCGTTGTATAGATACGAGATGTTTTATTGTTTCATATAGACTATTTTAATCCTTATTCACGTATTCAATATATTTCACATACTGAAAACATACCTTTTATACTTATGTTAACCCCCATGTAGATCCTTCTAGCCATCTAGATGTTTGTCGTTGAGTTAGATCCGCATTTGTAGCAGTTAGCAGATTGGTGAGTCCTCATTGCTTAAGGGACCCAGAGATAGAGACTTATTATTTCATTTTATCTAAAATCTAGGCTATTAGTTTTATTCTTTATTTTTTTTATTTGGAGACTAGCTATTATTTTTTCCTGGAAGTCAAGTATTTGGCGTATAGTGGCTTTCATACAGATGATGTGTTAAGTTTTATATTGAGTTTTAATTTATCCATATCTCTATCCATTGACTAATATGAGGTGCTCTATTTGTTGATGTTAATATTTGATATTGCTTCTGCTGAGGGTGAGTAGAGTTGTGCATGATCCAAGGATCCATATAAGGCTACTAAGGCAACTTAGTGGCTAAGGATGCCAGTCTCATCTAGGTGGTGACTCTGTGGCACGACATAAAATATTTTGTGTTGATTTCCCTTTTTTCACTTTACTTAACTTGTTATTAATCAATCTACAGTCACAATCGACTAAGGGATAAACATTTATAATTCACCCCATTTTTTCACTTTCACTTGGTATCAGAGCAAGCTTTCATGTTCATTTATTAACCACAAGTGAGTAAACATTATGGCTCAACATATTGTAGGAGATTTATTTCAATAAGGAACTTCTGGTTCAAGAGCTCCCTACTTTAATGGAAAATATTTTTCACATTTGAAGATTAGGATGGAAACATTTATTAAGTCTCATGATGTAGTCTTGAACAATAACAATAGTGACTTTCCTATTCCTCTACACAAAGATATCAACAATGATTGAATTACAACTAAAATTATTCCATCATTAGAAAATATATAAAATGAGAAAATGGAGATCATCTAGAAAAACTCAAAAGAGTAAAAACATTATCTAGAACTCCCTCAATGGAGAAGAATATGAGAAAATATCAAGTTGTGAGATTGCAAAAAAAATATGGGATAAACTGGTAGTAACATGCAAAGGTAATGTCAAGGTTAAGCAGTCCATCATGAGTTTCTTGGTCTATGACTATGAATTATTCAAAATGAAGGAAGGAAAAACTATTGAAACTATGTTCCCAAGGTTAAGAAAAATTATTGGAGAACTTAAAGCTACAGGAAAAAATATCCTGTATCCAATCATATTTATTAAATATTCAGAAGTTTTCCTGAACAATGGCATGCAAAAGTAGTATACATTGAATACATGGATATAAATAAATTTACTTATGATGAACTTATACATGACTTAATTTCTTTTTGAAAAGGCACATCCCAATAAAAGAAGTCAGGAAGAAAATAAGAAGAAACCTATTTCTTATTAAAACAATCAGAGAATTTTTTAATGATATAAATGATATTAAAGAAGAGGAAGTTACTCTCAGCATAAATATATTGTTAATAAATTATGACGATTTAGAATCCGTATAAAGAACAATCCAAACCATTCAAAAAGTAAGTACTCTAAGTAATCAAAGAATAAGGCAAGCGTTATGGATGTGGAAGATATGGACATACTGTTGTTGATTGTCTAGAAACTAGAACAAGACCATCTAATGGATACACTAAAAACAATACCTTAAGTAGATGGAGTGGTAAAGATGCTCTAAAAGTGAGTATAATGACTCTCCAAATCTTTGTTTCATGGTTTTTGCTAAAACCAGTGAGGTAAGGACCACTAAATAATGCAACTGTAGTCGTATAAAAAATTTATTGGGTTTAGATATATTTAATTTAAATCATGATAAAAATTATAATGAAACCAAACTAAAAGTTTCAACTGATAAGAAAGATTTCCTTGAAAAAGAAATTTGCAGACTTAAGATTGAAATAGATTGTGTAAAGGGATCAGTCAGTAAGTGTTCAAATCTTCCATAAAAGGGAGATATCCTTAAAATCATGATCATGTTTTACTACTATACTAATAATGACTCTTCTAAATATGTATCTGACAAAACTAAACAAATCTATAAATGATTCCCCACTCTTGTTATTACTGTGGGAAAGTTGGTCATAAATATATCAACTGCAAATCTCATTTCTCTTCATAAATAAATTAGATATGGAGACTCATAGATGATGGTATTGATTCTAACCAAAAATGACCTAAGAATTCTTGGGTACCTAAGAAGAAGATAATTTTGTGTTTGAAGGATCTTCTCTATAGGAATCAAAATGAAAATAACTTCTTTGTAGTGCCTGAATGAAAATAAATTCTTATCCAAATATGTTGCAGCTTATGATGGAGGGTCTGTAAGATTTGGAGATAACTCTAAAGGAACATTCACCGGTATATGTTCTATATCTTTTAATGGATCTTGTAAGATTGCAAATGTTTATCTTGTGCAAGGTTTATTATGCAACCTGTTGAGCATCGGTCAACTCAGTGATTCAAATCTTGAATTAAGATTCAGAAAGACTGAATGCCTTATAGAAGGCTTATCTGGAAGATATCTCCTACCTAGAAGATAATATAAAAATGTCTATAAAAATGTCTATAGATTAGACTCTTTAAGAATTTTTTACCATCACATATGCCTAGTATTCTCTATTGACCTATGGATTTTGCACAAAAAAATTGTGTCATGCAAAACTTCCGACATCTAACCAAAAAAAAAAGGAACATTATTAAAATTGACAAGCTATCACTATTGCCTCTATTACTGTAAAGAAAAAAATAAAAAAATCAGTCGATTGATAAAGTAAAGAAGTCAATTAAGCGAAAGACTGAACCTGTTCTAAAATAATAGAAAAAAGAACCTGACTATCCAAAAAAGTTCATCATTGTAGATCCTAAAGAAGGAATAAAAACCAGAGCTAGTAAAAAAACTTCAAGGTAGTGTTGCTCACATGTCACAACTGGAACAAAAAAATGGATTGATGAAGCACTCATTGAAGGAAATTGAATAATGGATTGATCAATACAAATGCTCTTAGAATACTTATGAGTTTCACTTGCATACTCATCTCTGATAAGAATGATAAAACTGTATTGATAAAAAAATGTTATGATAAGGATTCCTACTATATGACTCCTTAAAATTTTTTATTTTTGCTTATTTCCATTTGGATCCTAAAGAATCTCTTCCTACTACTATATCTTGTTGAAACTACTAATAATGATATTTTGGTACAAAAAGGAAACAAATTTGGGCTTTTCAGATATAGACTACACTGATGATGTACTACGTGAAAGCCGTAAAAAATTCTTACTAAACAATGTTGAGCACATGGATTTTAGATGATACATATGTTGAATGGTATAATCATATTTTTAATCATGTGCCAAATTGGGGTATTATATTTTGGAACTTGTTTTAGATGACTTCTCTACGTATCCTATTCTTAAAGAAAGATTTTTGTGTTTAATAAAATCCCTCAGGATCTGTCAATATCCTTTTTGAATTTTTTTTGGCTAATTTCATTTAACATATACTCCTGACTCTTCCTCTTCTCTAGACATCACTTCACTGAGGTAGTTATGATTACTCTCCCTGTTTATCCCATTGATTCAATAGATTGTTCCTTCCATCTTTTGTTATTTCTTTTAAATCGAAGTTCTTTCACTTCTCCTCTCACATCTCTTAACCGTCTAAAAAAGGATTCTTTCTCTCAAAATCCTTCAAACTCCTATTCAGATAGTTTTGATTCCCCCAGAAAATCTCCTGATAATGACTCAGTTCTTAGCATCCAAAAAATGAAGATCTGATTCTTTAAAACTCATGTCCTAAAATAGTTTCTGGAATTCCTCTCATTAATCAGTTTTGCACTCTACAAAATAAACTCGTTTTTCATGGAAGAATTATTAATTTGAAGTTTATTTCTTTGGTAAAGTGAAATATCAGTGAGTTTTTTTATATTTAAGGATGGGAAGAACTCTTTTCAACCTTTCCTACCTAAACTTATGAACCCCTCGTCAATGTATACTATGAATATTCTGACCCTCAAGAGATGATGAGTTTGAAACTCTAATTTATGATAAATGAATCATTGTAAATAGCCACTTTTCTGGTCAAATTTTCAGAATAAATTGCTTTGCTCTCATGATTCTCTCTAAAAATAAATGGTCATCGAATTTAAACATTTCCTTGATAATGTTAAACTATTCT
>JBDJHY010204796.1:0-11543 GCA_039654485.1 Withania somnifera | reverse complement strand
AAATTTACCATTGAAGAATTATTATTATATATGAATTATAAACCCTAGGTTCTGTTCTTGAGAGAAAACCCTTGAAGAATTTATCCTTAATTTGTTTATGAATTAATGAATAAATAAATACGGTTAAACTATTTATATTTACCCTAAAATGAAGCCAAAACGACATGGGAAATACCAATTAATACATGAGAATTATCTAAAAAGTCCCTAGCCAAAATTGGCTTAAAACTGAATACTGCAGGTTACACAATTTAGTTGACATCCCATCAACCCGGTTGAAGGTCCATCAGAGTCCAATAGACCAGAACCCTCATTGGCTATCACTGGAAAAGTTTTACGGGTCTTCCTATGGACCTTCGTTCAGGTTCACGGACCATGGAACCATCCTATACTTAGCAAAAATTTGAGAAATTTAGGTCATTGCCATGTAAGAGATGATGGACCATCAGAGGGGATCACGTCCCATCACACGACTTGTCGAACTAAAGGTACATTATGCCTGGGAAGAGGCAACGCTAGATGGGTTTCATGGTCTGTGGAACCCGTTCACAAACTGTGTAACAAGGAATTAAACAATACCAGTTCTAGATTTCTATGAAACTTCACAAGCATACTTTGTTTATCCCACACAACCTCTAACACAAGTTTCAAGGCATTACAATATCTCCCCCTTGTGATCATTCATCCTCGAATGAAGACTTTGGTCATAAAATATAATGAACCTCATGATCATTTATGATAATTAAGCACTATTGTGCATTCTAGACTATTTCAATAGTTTCCCCAAGTTATTTGTGACTTGTTGGGATTGGTAGTTCGGATACCTAACGGCTCGGTTGAGAAATATCTCAAATTGCCTATTTTAGAGTTTAAAACTAAGTACTCATTGACCAAATTCAACTTTCCTCCAAGATGAGTTTGTAATTAAATTTCGATAGTTCCATTATCCCTAAAATGCCAAACAAAGTCAAGATTGACCTTAAGTTCATATTTTGGAGTTTTCATTTATCATTTATGCCAATTGTTGGATTTCAGTTAAGTTTAAGGCCTAAAGCGGAGCTTGAGTGATAATTTTGATGTTCGGAGTGTCCGATTGGAATTCTGATGCTTCCATCAGCTTCGAAATGGTAATTTTAGACTAGTGGAGGTGTTGGTTCATTTATTGGGCTTGTTGTT
The DNA here is from genome assembly GCA_039654485.1 of Withania somnifera. NCBI lineage: Eukaryota > Viridiplantae > Streptophyta > Magnoliopsida > Solanales > Solanaceae > Withania > Withania somnifera. The sequence continues at coordinate 10,367 of JBDJHY010204796.1, read as the reverse complement.
GCTTTTTTGAGGTATTAGTGGAAAATTTTTGAATTTTAACCTATAAGTTGACTTGGTAAACATTTATCTAAAATAACATCGGATTATAATTTTTTCTATGTCATTGACTCTGAAATGTCATTTCGGGTGTGCAGGCATAATTGGTTTACATAAATTGGACTCCGAATGCATTTCGAGTATTAATTTAGAATATTTACTTCCTTTGATTCTGCTGTCAAAAGCCTGCAGTTGGTTCAGGGGATCCCTTCTTCGCAATTGTGAAGCCTTGTCACTCGATCATAATGAGTCCTCCCAGTTTACACTGCACGATCATGATGAAGCCAGATCCAGTTACTCTATTCGATTGCGTATTATTTGAATGTGATCGTGATCATTTGTGACGCGATCACGATGTAATAAATCCCTGTTAGTTATCTAAATCCCTACATGAACCACAACTTTTATTTCAGCAAAAAAATTATGTTTTCTCCCATCTCTGTGCGAAAAAATCCTGCCAAACACCATCCTAAGGCTAAGAAAAATCCCCTTGTTGTTTTCATCAATTCTCACACATTTTGGGTAAGTTCTTCTTTGTTTAATTTTTTAATTTCCTTAGTTTCTTCCATTAATGTTCCCAATTGATGAAGTTGATAAAACTATGCCATAAACCATATATTACTGTGTAATTCTTCTTTTATCGTGTATATTGTGTTCTAGTATCATTAATACATCTTAATTCTAGCATTTAATACGTAAAAATCACATCTTATACCTCGTTATAACCAAATTTCTCGGAATATTTTGAAGACCTTCCCACACACAAAGTGTGCTTAATTTTGAATCACGAGTTTTTTGAAACATTGGGAACCCCATAGTGATGTTTATTTTCCATTTCGATGAGCGGGCCCTACAAGCCCACTTTAGGCCCAATCTGGAACTTAGCATACAATATACTGTTAGACTCGTATTAAAATATATTAAAGTTTCGGATCATTTAGAGCTCATTTGTTTTCATACGGAGTAAGATTCATGAATTTGAACTGTTTTATCATCGTACGTCAGGTAGGCTCCGTGGGGCTATTTCTAGGCTGATAGCTTTAATAATTGTACTAAATAGCATCCGTGGGTTGGGTAGCAAGGTTGATATAGTGATGATTTACCGTTGTTTCATCAGTTCTATGTTGATATTTATACTTTGGCATCCGATTGATATAGTATTTGTTACTTAGAAGTTGGCTAGATACCTGTGCATGGTGAACAAAATTGTTATTATATGATCACATACTTATATATATATATACTTATTGATGTGTTGTGCATTCATGACAGAAGAGGTTGGGCTTATGGCTCTGATGAAAGTTCATTAGGGCTAGGTTAGTATTACCACCTGAATATTGAGCCATGATAGCTAGAGGATGATTTTAGTAAGAAAGATGAATAATGACGTTAATTAATTAATGGTAATATACTAATAATAATATAAGCAATAATCTTTTTAGTGTTTTAGACTCGGTGTTATATCGAGCAACCGGTAATACTATTTATACTTTTTTTAGCCCATACTTTACATCCTGACATTGGAAAATATCATTTAACTAATAAATTCTGGGACATGAGACCTGTTTTCTTCGGCAGTGAGTACAACCGCTGGCACTTGAGTCCGTTGTCGTATGATAGTGAGTACAATTTTTAACACCTAACACATTACTGATTTTGGATACATAATGATGCCTGATCTATTAAGGATATTGGTGATACCGTTATATTGAGGCGTTGTACGTCCTAACTTATTGAGTACGGCTTGATGATATTATTGATATTAAGCACAAGATACCAAAATTTGAGACCTTTGTAGCTTTGTGATTTGGGATGTGCGGTCATGATGACGTTAGAGATTGTATGTGGTAACACACCTCCATGGACTTTGCCTTTGGGCTACGGCTGATACGGAGGGGGTATATGGAAAATAGAAGAGATATACTGGGAAGGTTTAGGTTAGCCTTCCATGAGTTCTGCCTATTATTCCTACGGGTAGTGGAGGAGATGCGTACACAGGATTGGCTACTTTATGTGGTTGTATTTACTTTTTCGTACTTTTTTTCTTCAATATACCCTGGCTGAGATGTAAGGCCTACAGTGAGTGTCACTTCTGTGTTTAGCATATTCATTATATTTTTTCTTTACTGTGTAGTTAAGGTAGTGTATTTCTGAGGCATGTTGTTCATATGAGTTATTGTTTGTGGTGCTCCATTATTAGTTTTCCATTATACTTGAGGTTACCGGTATACCGTCCATATTCTCCTCCTGTCTTATTTTTCCTCCTATTTATTGTATTATTATTCACATATACTGTCGCAAGGATTTTGGGTAAGTTACCTCATTGCCTGAGATCCTGTTATGTGATTAGCTAGCGATACATGTCTACTTGATACTTGATTCTTATTTGAGTAGCTAGCTCCCTTGTTGTACTATTTGCTTTTGTGACCCCTTTCATTGTATTTCGTTATTTACTATTTTTATTATTATTATGTGCCTAGTGGGCCCTCAAAGCCTACTGGGCATGGGTTGCTTTGATAGCTTTTACTCATACTATACTTGCACATGTGAAGATTTGAGTACAGTTGCCCAATCGTGATTACAGATCATTGTTAAAGAAGATTATATCCTACTTTAGAGATTCAGGGTGAGCTTGGCGTCCGATTTTACCTGTTTCTCTTCAGCATTAGAATTTTTATTTGATCTTCATGTATTTTGGGTGATACATTTGTTTAAGACATTTTGATTCTTTGTTCTATACTTAGTGGTTCATATTTTACTAATACCTGGTTTTGGGCATTTATTTTGATTCCTAATTACTTCTGCTTTATTCACTTAAACACTGCTATTTTAAACTTTTCTTTCTGCATTTAATATTGTAGTCCTCTACTTTGGCTTCAAAATACGGGGTTGGGTCTCTTTACTGGTGGTATAGTATATGCTGTCATGATTTGAGAAATTGGGTCATGACAAATTTGTATCAGAACCTAGGTTCGTTGATGTTAGTGTATAGAACCAATGTCTAGTAGAGTCTTGAAGATCAGCGCGGAGACGTCTGTTTCTTATCTTTAGTAGGCTATGGTGGCATTTAGGAAATAATTTCTCCTTCTTGATTTTGATTCTTACACTTCTTTTATAGATATTTCCTCAAAAACTTATTTGTTCACATTTGTTCTTCTGCAGATGCTGCATTCGAAGTCTTCAGCAAGCAAGGGTGAGCATTTCATTCCAATAGCTAGGACTTCAGTGAGGGACAGTGACTAGGAACGGGGAAATGGTAGAGGACATTCTAGGATCATTGCAATAGCTAGAGCCCAGGATATGAGCTGAGAATCAGCTCCATCCACAGACCAGCTGCAGTTGGATATTCAACATCCAGTGAACTTGACTTCAGCTTTGGCACCGATTAGCTTTTCAACCACGCCAGTCCTGCAAAGTTTGTTGCTTGAGTTTTCTAGTGTAGTCAGGAGAGGATCACTAGTGGAAGTCCCTCCCGGTATGGGTAGTGGTCCATCCAGGCTGATGGAGTTTAGGCATTTGCAGCAGAGTCATCTATCCTTCACTAAGTAGAGGTTCATTTTTATGAGATAGATGGACATACTGCCATAGTGTTCCCTACTTGTCGAGATAGAGCATAGACATTTGCAGATGATTTGATTTTACCTCTTCGGCACGTAGTGGAGCCCTTGATAATGGAAGGACACTCTTTTGCTCAGGTGTTGGCCCATGCAAAGTTTATGGAAAGATTATGTAGGGAGGCCTATGGAGTGAGTGGTCGCGGTGTTGGACCTTCCAGCCGTGGTGGCCAATCGGATGCTGGTCGTAGTTCTCGTAAGAGTAAGCTAGCAGGGCAATGTTTTGAGTGAGGCATTGTGGATTATTATGACAAATCTTGCCCCCAATGTGGTAGTCTTGAACCTGTTTCGCATCTTGTACTGACAGAGGGCTAGTGATACCTTGTCAGGGAATTCAGCTTAGCTAGTATTGTCTATAACTCAGACTTTATCGCCACCGATTCAGTTGGCATCGCCAGTAATTTAGACCATACCATGGAATTCAGTTGAAGTTCAGCCGGATGTTAGGGTTCAGAGTTTCAAGCAGACTACAAGCAGTATTCTTGTTGTGACATTAGGTCGAGGTGGCAAAAATTTTATGCCAAAGAATTTTTGGCAATGTAGGCTATTAGGGTCATGCTTGGAGTGCGGTAGCTCCATTCATCCTACTAGGTTTTATCCTCAAGGCCCTGTGTGCTATGATTATGGAGTAATAGGTCACCTTGGTAGAGAGTGCCCCCAGCAAAAAGTGATTCAGTCTTCAATTTAGGGTACATCTGAGTCAGTGTTTCCACTAGTTAGAGGTGTTCATCATAGAGGGGTGGATGCCCCTAGGTAATGCTCAGCATAGTGAAACAGGTGGTTTGGGTCGGTATCTGGTTAATCGTGGACACTTTACGCCTGTTGTTATCTTGACTATAGCAGAGGCAGAGGTGACTATCTTAGGTTTATTTTACATTGTTGTTATCCAGTTTGGCTTTTATTCGATTGATTTTGATAAACCTTTGGTCTTCCATAGTGATTCTTATTGTCTATCTATTTATTTTTATTTTTCCTTATGTGTTGATATTGGATAATATTCAATGGATTCAAAGTTATATCTTGTAACCTTATAACTGAATAATTTAGTAATGGATTGGAATGCTAGACCCAATTCGGTAGCTGGCTGATAGGATTGAGATTTGTTATAGCATGTTGATTCTAGGCTTGGTTTTTGTTTTATTGATGAGGTTCATTGATAGATGAGTTATTTCATGGTTAGTAGTATTGTATTTCTTGGTATGGGTAGGTTACCGTTGTTCCCTATACAATTCTCGGTACTCATGCCAAGATCGTAGTCTTGGCCATGCCTGTTAGATCTTTGGCTACATAGATGGATTTTTAGTAGCCACCGATAGTCGTGTTCCAGTACTCCCTGTGACACTAGACATAGCTTGTATTTATCTATAGTGTTAGAATCAATGTTTTGTTCATTTAGTGTTGGTGTTGTATTGCAGTGGTTTCTCTAATCGAACCACCTAACCACCCACCTGAGCATGAGTTATTCCCATTTGTCGATCTTGAGTTGCGCCTTGATTAGTTTCCTATCCTTTTCTATAACTGTATTTCAGCTATGTTTCCTTAGTTTGGAGAGTTTTGTATTCATGGTGTCAATGCAGAGTTTTGGTAAATAATATGTCAGTGTGTTTTTCTTGCAAATGGGTTTCTTCCTTAATAGTGGATAGGGAGTGTAGTTCCTGAGTTATACTTCAATGATATAAGGTTTTATGATAGATTTTATAGTAAAATTGATTGGTGCAAGTTTACATATTGTTTTTTGCTTTGGGGTTTATGGATGGGAGTCGTAGTAGTACCGAATCAGGATGTTTGGATTTGATCATTCTAGTATGGTTGTGTAGTTTTGCAATAGTGTGATGTTCGTAGTCGATTCTAGTAATTGCAGGCAATTGGGTTGCCTTGTGATTAAGGGATTGGTATATTGTGGTGTTGGTGCTTCATCTCTGGAAACATTTGGATAGGGAGTTCTTCTGTTTAATACATCAGAATTTTCTTATCCTTGGTAAGTTTTCCTCCCAGGATATTGGTTTTACACTATATTCTTGGTATCAATGCGTTGATTTGTAAGGGTTCGTGCTAGGTTTTGCGTTGTTGTGATGCTTTGGTGTCAGCCAGTTGTGTTAGATTAGCTAATGTAAATTGGATCAAGTCCGGGTATAGGTGCACCAGGGATTGGTTATGTTTTGATGCGGTATGTTTAATGCTTCAATTAGTGCAGATCAATCGAGGGTGATTTACGGGTTAGCCTAGTGTGGCTAAGAAGGAAGGTTTCAGTGTGTTGTGCTTCTAGGCGATAGTGTGCAAGGTGTTTAGTTCGGTGTTTGTAGAAGTTTTTTTATATAGATTGGTGATGATTGTATTTTCCTTGAGTTGGGATGTCGTCATAGTTTCTTGGCAGTCAGGATTAGGGAGATGATTCTTTGGGTTAAGTAGGATTGTGTTGCAAGATGTGTATACGACGTCTCAAGGGAGGGTTCGCGCGTTGTGTTAGAACCCAGGATGTGGTGTTTAAGTTTTGTTGGGTTGTGATGGGAAATATTTTTGGATAATGGATTATGGAATTGATGTCATCCTATTTGGTATGCCGAAGTCGTGATTGGTTGGTAGGTTCATGGACTTGATTTCTAATATTATGATAGGGATTTATTGTTTAGTATTGTGCGGGATCACTTCTTGTGCGCTCTACCCCTGCCGTGTGTGTAATTCAAGTTTAGTCGTGGTTTATCAGACTAATATTGTGCGTGGAGACTTGGAAGAGTAGTTTTCGTGTGGGAAATGTTGCTTATCTGTAGCAAGTTCTAGTAGTCGTAGTTTCATTTCTTCGAAGGTGATCGTATTGGTTGACCTTAATGATTTTGCTCCATCAGGGTATCTTTCCAAGAGTTTGAGTATGGCGCTGCTGTCTTTTGTGAGAATTGGTTTGGTATTACTTGGGTTTAATTATTAGGATATCGTGGAGAGTTGGAGTCTCACTAGGTATGGCAGCATAGTGGGTGCTGCAATTGTTCAGTATGTGTAGCTTGAGTTGGTTTATGGGAGCGTAGAGCTTCGACAGTATCACTTGGAGGTGTTGTGACTCATCTAACATTGGGGTTGGTAAGAAGTTAGGAGGATAGTTGGTAATCGAGAACTCATAGAGTGGGTCCATTCTTCAGCTTTTATATGGAAATTCTCGTAGCTTCATCTCCACACAGTGTGACGGTATGTTATTGGTCGACCTTGTGTTTGTCAGAGTAGTGATTGATTTAGGCCTTGGTTTTTGTTTTAAGATGGGTTGTGATCCTTTCAGGGATTTTTGGTTGATAGTATTGGTATTTGTTCTTCAATGGTATGGTGGTTAACTTATATACATGGTTTACGGCTAGTGGAGTTGTCGTGGATGCTTAGACTGAAGTTTTGTCTCCTTGGTTAGCGCCTTTCTTCACGCATCTCCACTCTGTTTTGACTTTCGGGGACGAAAATCCTTTCAGTAGTGGATGTTGTAATGACCCTCATGGTTATTTAAGGGAAATACACAACATTTTGCATTTTAGGGCAATTTAGTAGTTGCCCCAAGTCATTTATGACTTGTTGGGACCGGTAGTTCAGATCCCTAGCAGCTCGGTTGAGAAATATCACAAATTTCCTATTTTAGAGCCTAAAACTAGTACTCATTGACCAAAGTCAACTTTCCTCAACACGAGCTTGGAATTAAAATTTGACAGTTCCATTAGCTCAGGAATGCCAAACAAAGTCAAGATTGACCTAAAGTTTGTGTTTGGAGTTTTCATTTGCAATTTATGTCAAAATGTGGATTTTAGTTAAGTGTAAGGCCTAAGTGGAGCTTTGGTGGTGTTTTGGTGTTAGGAGTGTCAGATCAGAATTCTGACGCTTCCATCAGCTCTGTAATGGTGAACTTACGCTAGTTTGACCCTTGGTATGCTTTCTTTCATGTTCAACTCAATTTGAGTTGTTATGTGGAAAGTTAGAAATTTTTTAGTTTTTTCTAAGTCTTGGTTGGTGGTTATTTTCACTTAAACAACCTCCGATGTTGATTTCGTCCATTCTGTTGATCCAAAATGTGTTTTTCACATAAAATACATATTTTGTTTGTCAAATTTGGACTCCGTTTCATTTCAGAAGCCCCGGTTGAAATTCAACAAGACTGTTGTCAAAACCTGCAGCTAGTGCAGTGAAGTCACTTATGGTGATTGTGCTGGGCCATCTGCAATCGTAATGTGCAAAATATCCCTTCTGTGCAATTGTGACTCTTTTTACACGATCGTAATGCCTCTTTTAGAAATTACTCTGCACAATTGCTTAAATTCCTCATGCTATCGCGATGACCTGTAAAATTACATTGCACGATCGCGATGACTTAAGGACTGGCAGTATATAAATCCCTGTATGGCCCCAACTTATTATTTCAACAAAAACATCATGTTTCCTTCAGTTTCAGAGTGAAATTCTTCTCCCAAATATCATTTTAAGGTTGAGAAAAGTCCCCTCATCATTGCTCTTCGATTCCTTCGAGTTTTGGGTAAGTTTTTCTTTGCTTTAATGCTTAAAATTCTTAATTTCCTCCATTAGTGTCCCCAATTGATGAAGTTGATAATATCAGGCCATAATTCATATATTATGAGTAATTCTTCATTTCCCTAGTATATTTTGCTTCTAGTATCGTTAATACATCGAAATTCTAACCTTTAATCCATAAAAGCTGCATCTTTGACAAGTCAAATCTGTCAAGACTACGATGGAGCCCTTCCCAAACTTGAATTATGCTCAATTTTGGAGTACGGGTTCATGGTAACATTGAGAACCCTATGGCGAGCGAGCTCCGCTGCCCAATTTTAGGCTCAGTCCAAAACTTAGTATTATTTATACCGCTAGACTCGTATTAACATATAGAAGACTCTGAAACAAGTTTCAGATCATTTGGAGATCGTTTGATATCAATCGGAGTATTTTATCGTCGGACTATAGGGAGGCTTTTTGGGGCTATCTCTGGGCTTATTGCTTTAATAATTATAGTAATAACATCTGTGGGTTCGGTAGCTAGGTGTATATAGTAATCTTGTATTGTATTTCATCCATTCCTTGGTTGAGTTATATTTTGGCATCTGATATATATATAGAGAGAGAGAGAGAGTGTGTGTATGATTCAGAAGTTGTTACATGATACCTATGCAAGGCATAGGAAATTGTTATTACATGATCATATGTTATATATACTTGTAGATGTGTTGTGAATTCATTACACGAGAGGTTGGGCCTATGGCTCCTATGAGAGTGAATTGGGGCTGGGTCAGCATCACCACTTGAGTATTGAGCCATGATGGCTAGAGGTTGATTTTGGCAATAAAGATGGATAATGACATATATCAATAAATCGAGATGCCAGATTATTGAGACCCTTGAGGCTCTAAGATTTGGGATGTGAGGTTATGATTACATTAGAGATCGTATGTGGTGACATACCTCCACGAACCTTGCCTCCAGGATTTTATACGAAACGAGGGAGGTATAGATCGGAAGAGTGGTATACCAGGAATATTTAGGTTAGCCTTTCATGGATACTGCCTACTTAACCTATGGGTACTAGAGGAGAAGCATATGCAGGATTGGTTACTTCATATGATTGAATTTACTTTTCGGCACTTGTTTTCTTCAGTGTACCCCTGGTAGTATGGTGATGCCTACGGGTGAGTGTGATTTTATGTACACCGCGCTTCTATCTGGGGGACTTAAAAGCGTTTATATACATTACTTGTTATTAGTGTACTGCTTAGTTGTTATTGCTGGTTAGTTGATACTTCCATGGTATGTGGGATTTGTGTCTTATACTATTATTCATTCATTTATGCTTTACTTGAGGTTATCGTTAGACCATACATATTCTCTTCCTTTCTTCTTTTGACTCCTGTTTATTGTATTATTATTCACATATACTATTTCATGGATTCCAGGTACGTTTTCCTTCATTGCCTGAGATCCTGTTATGTGATTAACTAGCGATACATGTATACTTGATACTTGATTCTTATTTGAATAGCTAGCTCCCTTGTTATACTATTTTCTTCTGTGACCCCCTTCATTATATTCCGTTATTTACTATTTTTATTTTTGTTATGTGCCTAGTGGGCCCTTGAAGCCTATTGGGTACGGGTTGCTTCGACAGCTTGTACTCATACTACGCTTGCACATGTGCAGATCTGAGTACAGGTGCCCGACCGTGATTACAGATCGATGTTCATACGGATTATATCCTACTTCAGAGATTCAGGGTGAGCTTGGCGTCTGGCTTTACCTTCTTCTCTTCAGCATTATCATTTCTATTTGATCTCCATGTATTTTCAGAGATGCACTTTTTTTAGACATTTTTATTCTTTGTTTTGTACTTAGTGATTCGTATTAAACTAATATCGGGTTTTGGACATTTATTTTCATTCTTATCACTTCTGCTTTATTCACTTATACATTGTTATTTTAAACTTGTGCTTTCCACATTTGATATAGTAGTCCTCCACTTCAGCTTCGGACTATGAGGTTGGTCTCTTACTGGTGATATAGTAGGTTCCATCATGATCCGAGATCATAGTTTAATGAATTTAAAAACAAATCTAGTATTCTCCTACACCTTCAAAACTTTTAAAGGGATTTTTTAGCACAAGGAAGCAAGGAGTCCATTTTGAACGCATGCTTGATTAGAAGCACTTTGATGGAGAAAAATCAGCAACCAAGTTGTTACAAAGAAATCTC
>JBDJHY010204785.1:0-11543 GCA_039654485.1 Withania somnifera | reverse complement strand
CCTATATTTCTATTTATGTTGCTTCGAGATTGGGTGTTGATAGTGAGAGGTTGCCTGTACCCCTGATGTATCTACCCTGATAGGTGTAGCCCTAGTGGTGGATCGGGTATACAGGTCATGTCTGGTGGCTATTTAGGTTCATGACATGTGTTTTGAGTTGATTGAGTTGGATATGCTAGATTTTGATATGATTCTGTACATGGACTGGTTGTCCACCTATCGTGCGGTCTTGGATTGTTATGCCAAGACTGTGACTCTATTTGTGCCTGGTGTACCCTCTGTAGTATGGCGTGGTCCCACTAGTCATTCGTTGGTTCAGGTCATTTCTTATTGTCGATCCCATAGACTTGTCGCTCGAGGTTTTATGCTTATTTGGCCCATGTTAGAGATGTTAGTACTGAGTCCCATTCCCCTGAGACTGTACTGGTTGTTAGTTTGTTAATGTCTTCCTTGTCGACTTTCCTGCCTTCCACCTAAGAGGGATATTGATTTTTCCATCGAGCTCGAGCCAGGCACAAGGACCATTTCCATTCCTCCATATCGTATGGAACTAGTTGAGCTTCGTGAGTTAAGTGTTCAATTGCTGACTTACTTGATAGGGGTTTTATCCATCCTAGTGTTTTGCTATAGGGTTCCCCCGTGTTGTTTATTAAAAATAAGGACGGGTCCCTATGGATGTGTATTGATTATAGACAGCTGAACAGGGTAACTCTTTATTTACTCTTATTGATGATTTGTTTGATCAGTTACAGGGAGCCACGATGTTCTCTAAGATTGATCTGAGGTCTGGCTACCACTAGTTGAGGGTTTGGGCTGAGGATGTCTCGAAGACAGCTTTTCGGATGAGTTATGGGCATTACGAGTTTCTGGTGATGTCATTTGGGCTGACTAATACCCCTATAATTTTTATGGATCTAATAACTCGGGTCTTTTGGCATTATCTGGATTCATTCGTGATTCTCTTTATCGATGATATACTGGTTTACTACCAGAGTCGAGCCGAGTATGAAAGCCACCTGAGGATTGTGTTGCAGACTTTGAGGATTGAGAGACTCCACACTAAGTTCTCAAAGTGTGAGTTTTGGATAGATTCTGTCTCCTTTATCATCCATGTGGTATCGAGTGACAGTGTCAGTGTTGATCCAGCTAAGGTTGCATAGTTTGTGATAGCCTTGACCTATATCTATCAATGAGATTCATAGTTTCTTAGGGTTAGCAGTTATCTCTATTTTGTTCAGGGTTTCTCTTCCATTGCAGCCTTCTTGACTAGACTAACATGGAAGGATGTGCCTTTCCAGTGGTCAGCTAAGTGTGAGGCCAACTTTGTGAGGCTGAAGGAGTTGATGACTACTGCTCCTGTTCTTGTTCTACCTATTGAGGGCCAGTCGTTTACTGTGTATTGTGATGCTTTAGGTGTCGATCTAGGTTGTGTTCTGATGTAGCAAGCTATTTCATAGCATATGCATTGAGGTAGCTGAAGGATCACAAGCGCAACTACCCCACCCATGATTTGGAGTTGATGGCAGTAGTTTTCATGCTTAAGATCTGGAGGGATTACCTATAGGGAGTCCACTGTGAGGTATTCATCGATCACCGAAACCTATAGTACATTTTGAGTTAAGAGGATCTCAACTTCTGACAATGAAAGTGGATTAAACTTCTAAAGAACAACGACAAGGCTAATGCTATTATAGATGCCTTGAGCTAGAAGGACGTCAACATGCACAGAGTTGATTACTTATCCGCTTTAGAGAGACTATTGTCCTTAAACATATAGATTTTGGACAACCAAATGGTTTATTTAGATATCATAGATTCTGGTGGGAGTATTTCCTCTATTGACACTGGTTCATCTTTGATTGATAGGATTTGTTAGTAGCAGTTTAAGGATTATTGACTTCAGGTGATTCAAGATTTGATACTAGATGATAGGGCTAACAGGGCCATATTTTGTTAAGATGGGTAATTGATGTTTGATGGCCCTATATGTGTTCCCCAAGTTGGTGACTTTATCCACTAGTTATTATGGGAGGATCACTGCACCATGTATTCTATCCTAGTATTGCTAAGATGTACCGTGACCTGCATCAACATTACTAGTGGGATATGATAAGGGATGACAAATTGGATATTTTATCCCATTGCCTGAACTACCAACATGTGAAGTTCATACACCGGAGGATAGGTGGAAAATGCAAAAAATCCTATTCCTGGGGGGAAGTTAGAATGTGTGATGATGTATTTCATTTATGGTCTTCCTATACTTTTGGGAGCCATGATTGCATTAGGGTTATTATGGATTGATCAAAAACGTCTTCCCACGTATAGCCTATTTCTTCTTCATGGTGTGCTGAGAGGTTCACTAGCCTTTATGTATAAGATGTTATTAGATTACACTGAGTGTAAATATCAATTATTTTTTCTCAAGGAATAGAGTTTACATCTCAGTTTTAGAGGACCATTCAATAAAAGATGGGTACCCAAATAGATATAAGCAAAATATTCCATCCACATACCAACAACAAGTCCAAAAGTATTATGCAATTTCTAAAGTATATGTTGGGGTATTGTGTATTTGATTTTGGTAGGCATTGTGAACTCCTCATTGGTTGGTTTTGTAGCATTGAGTCTCATACCCAAATTTCACAATTACTTTTTGATTCCATCAAGAGGGTTCAACTCATCTAGGATAGGTTGCAGGCATCATCTAAAGGTGAGGAGAGCTACATTGATCATAGACTTTATACTTTGGAGTGTAGTGTAGGTGATCTTGTGTTTTTATATGTTTCTCTCATGAATAGTATGATAAGGTTCATATGGAGAGGGAAATCTTATCCCCAGGTATATTTTCCCTTTTTGAGAGCTCATAGATATTTAATACAGTTTCCTATCATACAGTCTTACCTTATGAGTATTATTATATTGACCTGATATTTCATGCATTTATTCTTCTTTGTTAGGTGCCAGACTCTTTTGTATGTCCTCCGTCGTGATACTTTACAGTTGGACGATTGCCTGACTTATGTTGAGGAGCTAGGGCCCATTATAGATAGATCCATGAGGCATTTTATATCTTGGGAGATTTCAATTGTGAAGGTTCACTATGCTCTTGTCTCTAGGAGGCCATTGATGTGTTGGAAATTCACAACACTTTTGATGCATTTAACATAGAAGTTTTATTCCTCTTAAGTATGTTATTTTAATATATGATGGTACTTGTTGGTTCTTGTGTAGGAAAATATTTATGTAAGTGAAATGGAATTTTCAGATGAAAAATACCAAGTCTGGTTCATGGAGGTGTTTGACAAGGTGTTTGAACAATTCTAGAATCACTTCAAAGTATGTCTTGTTCATTATGGAATGAGAAATAGAAGATGTGAAAATTGATGTCAAATTTTTAGAAGCATTTGAGGGTCCCCCAACTTGTTCTACGGCCTATCATATTGACTGTTAAGTCAAAGAATTGAAGTATGAATTTAATGAAGAATAAATTATACAACCCAGACCCTAGGTCTACAAACCAAATGACGGACCATGGAATAACCATGGAAACATGAATGTGCTTTATAGTTGATGGGTTGTTCTTATTTTTATGGACCATAAACATGTTTTATGTGCCATCATTTGCTTCACTAGCCTTGTTTTCCTAATGTGATTTGGACTTGATTATAAATACTATAAATGCATCATCTAGGTTTGGTTTTCTTGATTGTATACTTCGAGCTCATTTTTGAAATCTTTTTGAGATACTTTACATTGTTCTTAAGTTTTGATGCATGTTTTCATCCATTCATTCTTGGTTCATCCTTGATTGGTTACTTTGTGATGGTAGGTATTGTTTCTATGAATTCTATCAAAATTCTTGATATTATTAAGATGATTATGGGTAGCTAAACACCTTGACTGGGGTTGCGGGAACCCTAATGAAATAAAAAACTAGGTCAAAATACTTTGTAATTCTAAACAATGTGCATACATGTATTGTTATTCTCTTTATTTTGACTGCTATTTAATGGGCTATTTTTATAACTCTCCTTACTTCTTACTTACTCAAGTGAGAGGTAAGGAATATGAAAATACAATAAACAATAGATATCTAAAGCTACCAATAAGAGCAGAAGAATAATATTCATCTAATAGGTTTAAGAGGTATTGGTGAACCTAACTTGTCAAATCTTGCATGTGAAGCATTGGAATATATTAATAGTACATAATACCTAATAGTAATAAAATCATGGGAAACACAACTCTATATATCGATAGCTATTTTCAAATAACAAATGTATTCTAAGTCCGGAAACATTTAATTTGTCTAATTTTGAAGTTTGCTCCCCCAAGATATAGAAACCATTAGTTGATGTAATATCTATTAGATCAAATACCTAACATATTCATTGCGGTACTCCTGTTGGGTTCTGTATTTGAATAAAACTGTTTTATAATTCTTTATAGAGGTGTAAGTTGGGTTTTATTGAATTTTTGTGCCGTTCCAAGGGAATACACCTTAGTAATATTGTATTAGACTTATTTCATCTTTTAGTAGTTATTCACTAATTTTGGTTTTTATTTGTTTTATTTAGGAACAATGGCTCATCATCACAATGTACTTTATGATGATAATCAAGATTAAGATAATGATGATAGAAATCAACTTATTCACATGACTATTGCTCAGATAGCTACAACAGAGAAGGTTGACGTAGAAGCTCAGGCTAAAGCTAAAGCTTAGGATGAACCTCAGCTCCTTGTTGACACTGAGGTTGCAGCACACTAGACGAAACTTTACATTAACCAGCCTCACATTTAAATTCCAAATCATGGGCTGACTGATATTATTTTTTTGCAGAATATTTACAGATATTTGAAATCCATGAAAAAAGTTTATGGTCGACAATATTGCTGGAGGCTCTCTGGTAGGTCATACATATTATTTATCTAGATGGGTACTTGATGATTTGAAAAAGACTAAAGGAACCTAGTACAACATAGATTTTGGGATGGCTCCTAAAAACTATTATCATGAGATAACAGTTTCCACTACCAAAAAGAGGAGGAATGTGATCAAGATATGGCTCACTTGAAAACTCAGATTGAATTGATCAACAAGAATGTGATGGACTTACTATAAGAGATGTTCAATATTCAATGTTGTAGTTTCTAGAGATAACTCTCCTAGACATAAGGATTATCATACTAATTTGGAGAACGAGGCTAAGTTTGTGAACCAGTTGGGGGGTTACCAAGGCAATGGTAAAAAAAGTCGTAACTATTAAAGAAAGATACAGGACTTTAGAAATGATGAGCACCACAAAGATGATTATTGGATAAAGGAACACCACAAGGGTAGAGGATTATATGTGCCCCCAAATGACAGGTATCATGCTACAGGTGAACCTTCCAGGATAGAGGAGATGGTTGAAAACTTCTAAAAAGGGAGGAATCTTAAAATCAAGACATAAAAGAAGATGTGAAGTCATATGTCTGCATTGACCTAATTTATGGACCCTCATACTATTTCCATTAAGTAACCAGAATAATAGATGGAATAGTTGTTTTCAGCTGGGAATTAGAGGCAGTGTTGTTCCTTACCTCAAGATAATGTTCCCAACCCAAGGAATTATGGTATTTTCTTATCTATTACTACTCACAGTGGTGAAGCAATGAATGATCCACCAATGCTTGTTGATGATACTCTTGAAGAAAATGCAATTACAAATGAGCCTATTGAGGAGAACAAATTGACTGAGGTGACGATTGAAGTTTAAAAAAGTAGAGTTAGAGATAAAAATCTACCGTTGATTATACTAATGATAAAAATAGGAAAGACAAGGATGTTCTAAAGCTCGTGACACCTATTTCATAGACTCTACCACCATTCCCACGACGCCTAATAAAAAAGAAGAAAAGGGAAATTTTGTAAATTCTTAAATATGTTAAAAGTTGTATGTGAACATCTCATTAGTGGATGAACTGGATCATATGCCAAGTTTATAAAATATCTAGTCATAAAAGAGAACCTTTAACTATGAGCCTACAGATAATTTGAACCATTTTTTGTGAAATAGCTTCTAGTTCTCTAGTGCAGAAGATAGACAATCTTAATTCATTCACTATTCCTTAAACTATTTGGATGTTCAATTTCGTGAAGGTTATATGTGATCTTGGATCTAGTATAAATCTATGTCACCGAATATTTTCATATAGTTAAGATTTGAGTCCCCAAGACCACAACTATGTGACTTTTGATGGTTGATCACAATGTGAAGAAGCTTGTGGGTATCTTATTTGATTTGTTGGTGAAAGTGGAAAAGTTCATATTTCTTGTTGACTTTGTGATCTTTGATTGCTAAGTTGATTTATGGCCGTCATTCTAAGGAGACCATTTTTGGACACTAGGAGAACATTAGTTAACATGGAGGGAGGAGAGTTGAAATTCAGATTGCACGACGAAGAAGTAACTTTTAATTTTAGCATACCTATGATGCATCCTAAAGACATAAGTTTTTTTTATCTATCATTGACACCATTATTTTTTATGACGATATATCCTTTGAGGAGCGGTATGTTGTGGAGACTTTAGTTACAATGATTATGAATTACGATGATGATGGAACTACTAAGTTTTAGGAAACTAAAGAAGTGTTATATGGCATGGGGACTTAGTTTTCCCCTCCACTAAAGCTAGACATTAATTCTAAAAGTAGAGAACTCCCCCTGCTGGACCGTCCATTGAAGAGCCACCAGTCCTAGAGCTTAAGGCTCTCCCTTCACACTTGATATATGCTATTCTGGGGGCCCTAAATACTTTATCACTATAGATGACTTGTTGGATCAATATGTTGAGGCTCTACTATCCGCATTTAGGAAATTTAATATGGCAATTGGCTGGACCATTACAAATTCTATTAGAATTCCTCTCAGTATTTGAACTCATAAATATAATGCAAGTCATACAACTTTAATAACATTAATAACCAGCGATACTCAAGCCACATATGCAATAGGTGGTAAATAACTAAATTATTTAGTGGCTTAATAAAGTCCTAGTGTACCCAACTAATGACAAGAAGTGGATACTGTCCAATATGATCCACAAAAGTATATAATCACTATGACTATGAATGGTAAAAAATGATTTTATCTTAATTAGACCACATGGACCCAGAAGGATCACTTTCTTTAGTTATTCATGGATCAAATATTGGACAGACTAGGTGATAGAAGATGGTATTTTTTCTTGATAATTACTTGGGGTACAACTAGATCTCCATAGCCCTAAAGGACAAAGATAAGACAACCTTCAACTTTCCTTATGGGACTTTTAAATTAAAATGTATGACATTTGGATTGTGTAATGACCTAGACACATACTAGAGATATATAATGTCCATTAATAGTGACATGGTTTAGGAGATTTTTGAGGTTTTTATAGACTATTTCTCTATGGTGCAAGACTAATTTGATTCTTTCTTATATCATTTAACTCAAGTATCGCAATGGTGCTAAGAGGAAAACCTAGTGCTTAATTGGGAGAAGTTCACTTTATGGCAAAGGAAGTTACTGTTCTCAGTCGTAATACTTTTTCTAGATGCATTGAGTTTTATCTGCAAAAGATTGAGGTTATATCCAACTTTCCACCACCATTCTCCTTGAATGGAATTAGGAGGTTTTAGGCCATACTTGTTTCTATCGAAGGTTTATCAAAGATTTAGTTGTCTTTGTGCAAGCTTCTTGAGTATAAGGTAAAAAAAATTTGATGATGCATGCTTGAAGGCCTTTGAGTGACTGAAAAAAATGTTGGTTTCGTCTCCTACCATTGTTATGCATGATTGGTCTTAACCTTTTGAGGTTATGTGTTATGCTAGTGGCTTGGTGTTGGTAGAATTCCTAGGCCGAATGTGTAATGTATCTTGCATCTAATATACTATGCAATCAAATCACTAAAACCATGATAAAAGAACGACAACTTCATACAGCTAGATTTATTAGTTGAAGTATTTTCTTTTGGAAAATTCCCATCATATTTTTCTAAATTCCTAAGTCATAGTCCATGAAGACCACTGCTCTGAGGGGTCTTATGTCAAAGAAGGATACTAAGACCATATTGATTAGACAGATTCTTCTCTTGTAAGAATTTGATTTAAAGGTGATTGACCATACAAGGGCTGAGAACCACGTAGCTCACTTTCTCTACATATTTGAGGGGGATGAAAAGTTTGTTTAGGAAATTAATATAGGTGATACTTTCCCTAATGAGAAATTGTTGGATTCTTCACATGATCTGATACCTTGGTTTACTGATTTTTCCAATTTTATGGGTAGTGACTTGATGCCTAAAGATTTGACTTCCATCATAAAAGGAATCTCCTGCATGATGTAATGGGGTAATTTTAGGATGAGCCCAACATTTTTTGTCTATATGATAACATGATGTATAGATGCATCCTAAGGATGAGATGATAAGCATTCTTAAATACTATTATTCATCCCTTATTAGGGTAAGTCATATTGGCATAAAGACTACCGTAGAAACTTTCGTAGTGCAAGTATTGTTGGCCCACTACTCGTTAAGATGAACATGAATTAATCAATTTTAGTAGATGTCAGAGGTTTGTTAGTATATCAAAAATACATGAGCTACCTCTATACCTCATTCATGAGGTGGAATTGTTTGACCTACGGGGTGTCAACTTTATAGGGACAATTATGAATTCATATCGGATAAAGTACAATCTTGTTGTTGTAGACTATATATCCAAGTGGGTAGAGGTTTCTGCATTTCCAAAGAATGAAGGAAAAAGTGTTACAATGTTCCTCAAAAGGAACATCTTATCCCATTTTGGTACCCTTAGACGATCATTAGTGATTATGGTTCACACTTTTGCAATTGGTTTTTTGGTTCTTTAATAAAAAGCTTTGGTGTAAATCATAAGATGGAAAGACTCTATCACCCTCAGAGTAGTAGGAAAATCAAAGTATCCAATTAATAAATTGAGACCATATTATCTAAGACTTTGAATACAACCAAGAATTATTGGTCACGAAGGCTTGATGATTCTCTATGGGTGTACCAAACAACATTCAGAAGTCCCTATAGGTATGTCTCTATAACAAATTTTGTATGGAACAACTTTTTATTTGACAGTTGAATTGGAGAACAAAGAATTGGTTGCGCGAAAGAAGCACAATCTAAATTAGAAAGAGGCCTCTAACTTAAGGCTTGATCAATTGAATGAGATGAATGATTTTTTTCTAGGAGCTTATGAAGGAGCTGCATTATACAAGGAAAAGATAAAATTGTACCATGACTTGAAGATTGAAAAGAGAGAATTTAGTTTGGGTGATTTGGTTTTGCTACTCAATTTAAGACTTTCTTGTTTCTCGACATTTTAAAGTCTAAGTGGTCAAGACCATTCACTATGGTACAATAATTTTCCCATGGTGCTATTGAGATTGAAGGAAAATATTGGCTGTATTTTAAAGTAAAGGAACAAAGTGTGAAGCATTATTGGGGATATCCAAAGGAAGTCAAGAAAGCTGAGAAGGTTAATCTCAATGTAGTTTGAGTAAATGAGATAGTTGCATTGTGTCATATTAAATCAAGCACTTCTTGGGAGACAACCCAATGATGTATTTGTAAACAAGTAAAATTATTAATTATTGTTTTATGGTGTGCTTAATTTTTACAGGGATAAGTGTGAGGATAAAAACTTAGAAAAATAGAAAAAATTAGTTCCATTGAACAAATGTCGGGAAGTCAAAAGCTTTGACAGTCCACGGAGCTAATAGTATACTCAAAGAAGTGAAGATAAAAGTTAAGGGGAAGTTTCACATTTGAGTACATAGACTATTGAGTGAGTCCCAGTCTGTGGACTTCATCGTAGTTCCTTCCCCAAATATCCACCAACCCTTAAGATCTATGCCCAATTAATAGACTGTCATTTTAAATGATAGACCATCATTTGTTTGTTGGTATCTTCAATATAATACCTATGGGACACACCATAAAATGGTTTTCCTGCTGTAAAAGATCTCCAAGAAACATAAAAAGGGCTATAATTTGCAAAAATAATTAAAATGTTTTATTTCTTACTAATTGACTTGACCCGGCTAAATTTATTCCTTTTGCGCTTACCCAATTCAATCAAACAAGTTTTGATCTAAATTTAACTAGGTCATCAAAAACCATGAGTTCTAATTAGACAGTCCCACTAAAATTGTTCCACAAACTTCTCCACTAACCGCTAAATCACCATAGATCCCTCACATATTATCACCACTACACTCCTGCACCTAGACATTCCTGTGATTTCCATTTTTATTATCATGATCACCATCGCTGCCTCCACTATTAGGAGATGTACATATTCTCAATTTCTCTTACACTTATACTTTATCTCAAATTCCTATATGTAGTCTTTATTTTATGTATTGAATCTTGAGTATGGGACTGTAGGTTGAGTCGATTTATGGTAGAATAAATACATGTGCAGTGCATATTAACACTTAAAATTAAACCAGTTCATGATATGGAGAACACTGATGGTTTTTATGTTTATTTTTTATTGGTGTAGGTGTCTGGTTTGTATAAACAATAGTTGATTTACAATACGTTAGTTTAGTGATAGAATTTTGTTAGGGTTGTTGAACCAAATTATTTCAACATGGTATTGTATTTTCTTAGTGGGTCTCATGATATTGATATACTATGTTATTGTTGGTCGGGGCATTTTTATTCTCTGAGACTGCAGGCATTACGAACTTATTGCACCTTGAGTATTGTTTTGCCTTTCAGCCTCCCAACTTACTTGATAATCATATGGCTGAAATCTGAGTAGCCTGTATACTATGTGGATATTTGAGGATTGTTTTGATGTTTTTGCATTCTTTGATGACCCTTGATGTGTTATGTGTGAATATATACAAGAGATTTGTTGTTTCACTTAGTATTGATACGTTGAACCTTTACAGGTAGAAATATTAAGCATCGAGTTAAGAAACAAAATTTCATGATTTGAAAAGTTGAAAATTTTCAAAAAGTTGGAAACCACAGTTGATTTTACGGTCTATAAAACCTTTTGATGGACCGTATAGTCAAACACAATTTCCAACTCCATAAATCCAAATTCTAGATAAGGGTTCATGAACAGCTTCATAGACAACAATTTGAAATGACGTACCATCAAATAGTCTACGAAACCCTTAATAGAAACTTTAGCATTATAAATAAATTTTCATGAGAGGGTTGACGGTTTGCGATTCTATTTCACGGTCGTAAACTAACCCTCAAACTGTTTAGTTATGATATTCCTTGCCAGATTTGATTTTTCTTTATTTTACGTATGTACATATAAACTGACATATATTCCAAAGGTACAATGCCACAAAATTTTCGTGTCATGACCCGATTTCTCAAGTCATGATGGCACCTACTATACTCGAGTAGGAGAACCAAACCCCGTAGTTCGCAGCCAAAGCGGAGGACTACTACAGTAAAAGCAGAAGAAACAAGAAAGGATATAAGCAATAGAATAAAAAGTTTA
>JBDJHY010204775.1:0-11543 GCA_039654485.1 Withania somnifera | reverse complement strand
ATAGGTAGTCTTGCATTATGTTAAGCAGACTTTGATGAAATTGATATTGAACTCCTTTGAGAGTGTAGACATAGCTTAGCATAATATAGCATAGTTTTAGAACGCAATTGTGGGTGGATTTCCTTCGTTGAAACCATAACTTCTTTTTACAGCAATCGAAGGATTTTTCATTTGTGGATTCATTTTGGTTTTTCGTAAATTGTTGTTGAAATTTATCATCAATCTGTAGGTTCAATTGAAAGGTGAGGGTACCCAGTCCCTTGTTCATAAACCTTGGGTTAATTGTAAGTTCCGCATATCCTTTTTCTCTTTATTTCTTTCTCTCTCGTACCTCGTGCGCCTCGTATTACGATATGCATCACCAGGGAACCGAAGAAAGTCTCGAGATGAGCACCCAATAAGAAAAAAACCACAAATGAGCCCCAAACAGAAAGAAACTAATAAAACAAGAATCCACACATCAAGACGAGTAAAATGAGACCCATATTGTTATAGGAGTAACTGGGTTGGAATTCGGGCTAAAAAGGACCTATGCAATCCAAATCCCAGAAAAATAAATAAAATTCTCCAAGACATAGAGCTCAGCTCAAGGATTGCAAGGCCCAAAATTCAGCTCAATTCAATGAAAGATGAAGGAGAAAAGATCTCGCGAAGTTTATATAAAGAAAGTTTTTATACGATTCAAGAATGAGAGAATTTAGAGGTTTTACCCAATAGAAATTGATTGATTATCACCCACAAGGCACCCAGGAAGCAACCACGAAAAAACATGAAGAACCCATAACAAAAACACCTCAAATATATAGATAAGCAAGCTCAAAAGAAAATAGAAATAAACGAAAAGGGATTTGGAATTTTGGAGTTCACAAGAGAAATGGATGGGTATATATAGGCACAGTGGTCGATTTATAGTCCAAAAGGTATGACTTATTGGCCATGACTGATTTATCGCTCAAATGTACAATTTATGAGCCACTGATTTATTGGCCAAATGTCCAATAAATCGACCATTGCCGATTTATCGGTCATGCCTGCAACTTCTTTAACAACAATCCTAGAATTCTCAAAAAAGGATCAAAATGGAAATGGAGTCAAATTTTGACAAACCAAATATACAAATTGCATGGAACTAATATTCTAAACTCGAGGAAATTGAGAAACTGACGAAACGACCATACAAGGTCATTTTAGCAGGATAGAGGATGGAGAATGGATTAAAAGAGCAAGAAAAGTTGAAAGCCAACTAGACCTCCAAAATGAGTCGGGTCACCCCCGAAAGCGTATGAATAACCCTAACAGCCCAAATTCAACATTCTTGGGCTGATGGAAGCGTAGGATTTCTAACCTGTACTCTGATCACCAGAAAGCTGACTCAAGTTAACTTCTTAAATCAAAATGAGATGAGTTTTAAAAATCAGCTCAAAACAAGAATAAATACTCTAGGACATGAACCAACAGTCCATACCAGAGTCCACATTCCGGAGCTAACAAGACTATAGAAATTCTATTCTGAGTGCATTTTCTAGGAAACCACTCTCAAGTTCCAATATTTTAAAGTTAGAACTCTACAACAAGAAAACTGAGATAATGAGCTATAGAACTGCTAAAAGCTGAGCTAGGGGTCCTAGCAGGTCATAAATTACTTGGGGAAGCTACCAGAATACTCTAAACACAAAATCAACATAGAAACACAAATGACCCCCGGGTCATTACAACATCCACCACTTAAAAGACTTTCGTCTGTGAAAGTCAAGAAGAAGGAAATACCTGAAGGCTCGAACAGATAGGATTACTAGGCCCATATATCTCCCTTTTTCTCCCAGGTGGAATCCTTGACCGAACAATGAGCCTATCGAACCTTTACATCCAGAATTTCCCAAGACCTGAGTTGTCTCACATCTCTATCAGTAGTGGCCTCATACTCCTCAACATAAGCCAAACAATCATCCAACTGTACTGAGTCATGGAGAAGCACATGTGAAAGGTCTGGCACATATCGGCGGAGTATAGAATCATTAAAAACTAGGTGAAGTACAGAAACTCTGGAGGTAAGGCTAATTTGTAGGCAACTGTACCAACTCTCCTCAGTTATCTCTTACGAGCCGATAAATCTGGGGCTAATCTTACTCCTCGATAAAACCTCATAACGCCCTTCATGAGTGACACCCAAAGATAAACCATAACACTAATACAAAACTCCAAAGGCTGAAGTCTACAGTGTACGTAGATCTTATGCCTACTCAATGTTGCCTATAATCTACTTTGGATAACTCTGATCCTCGCTCCAGAATCACGGATCCAATCTAAAATCTGGGGTCAAACCTCAACACTACTAAACCAACCAACAGGCGATCTAGAATGTCTACAATATAATGCCTTAAATTGTACGATCTGGATGCTAGAATATAACTGTTATTATTAGAAAACTCTTCCAAGTCCAAATATTGATCCTAGCTACCACCAAAGTCGAAAGCACAAGCACGTAACATATCTTGGAGCACCGAAATAGTTTGCGTCAGACTGACCATTTTTCTGAGGTTGAAAATCAGTACTAAAGGCTACATCAATATGCATCTCCCGCTTAACGGCCCTCTAAAACTACAACATGAACTATGGTCCTCTATCTGAGATATTCGAAACTGGCACCCTAGGAGGATGAAGTAGGAAAGAAATGGGCAGACTTGGTCAATTGATCCATGATGACACAAATGCAACCACGCCCTCTGAAAGTAGGGGGAGTCCAAAAATGAAGTCCATAGTGATCCTCTCTTCCTTCCCCTTTGGAGTAGAGAGACACTATAACTCACCAACAGGTCTTCAATGCTCGAACTTCACTTGCTGGCAGTTTAGGAACCTAGATACAAACTCTTCAATGTTACAGCTCATACGTCGCCACCAATAGTATTGTATCAAGTCTTTAAACATATTTTCTACTCTTAGGTGAATAGAGTATGAGAAGTGGGCCTTAAGAAGAATAGTATAAATCAAATAACCAACCCTCAGAATAGTATAAATCAAATAACCAACCCTCAAACACATATTTGACAATGCATCCCTAACATGCCATCAGATTCAATAGTAGCACTGTTGTAGTCACCCCTTAAAACCAACACTTCAATCCAAACAAGGGACCGATCTTCATACTACCGCTGTTGAATTTGATAAAAAGAGTGGGCGTAGCCTCAACATGAACAAGCGATCTACTCAGGTCTGAGATGTCCTAACTAACCAAATGGTTAGCCAAAGACTAAACATCCAAGTCCAACGGTCTCTCTAAAACTAATAATGAAGCCAAACTACCTATGCCCACCGTCTTCCATCTCAAGTCATCTTCAACCTCATTAGCCCTACCCGGATGGTAAATAATATTGATTTCATAATCCTTCAGAAGCTCAATCAACCTTCTCTATTGTAAATTGAGCTCCTTCTGGCTTAAGATATAGATCAAGTTATGTTGGTCGGTGAAGATCTCACAATGAACCTTATAAATATAATGCCTCCAAATTTTAAGTGCAATGACTATCACCGCCAACTCCATGTCTTGGGTCGGGTAATTTCACTCATGAACCTTTAGTTACCGTGAAGCATAAGAAATAACTCGACCCTTCTGCATCATAACACAACCCAAACCAATACTAGAAGACTCATAATAAATTGTATAAGGGTGACCCTCAATTGAAAATGTCAACATCGGCACTACAGTGAGTACCTCCTTGAGCCTCATAAAATTGGACTTACACTCCTCAAACCACTGGAAAGGCACATCCTTCGGGGTCAATCTAGTCATAGGAACTCCTATTGAAGAGACGTCCTGCACAAATCGTATGTAGTACCTGGCCAACCCAATGAAGATGCGAACCTCAGTAGAGTAGTAGGTCGAGGCCAATCATGAACTGTAGCAACCTTCGCGGGATCCATACTAATACCTGTTGTAGACACAATATGACCCATAAATACAAATATCTAACCAAAAATCAAACTTTGAGAACCTAGTATATAGACTCTCAGTCCTCAAAGTCTGGAGTACAATCCTTAAGTGCTCCTCATTCTTCTCTTAACTCCATGATTAAAAAAATATCAGAGACATTCGATATGGTGCAATTGAAATAGGCATGGTGCCCGGGTTAACCTCAATAGAAAAATCAATACCTCTCAGATTGGAGGCCAGGCAAGTGATCAAGAAAGATATCCAAAAAGTCATGAACTATGGGAATAGACTGGAGGGAAGGAAGGCCAAAACTAAAATCATGAATATAACCTAAATAAGATAAGAAAACCCTAGGTATAAGTCTACATTCCTGCATATAAGAGATAACCCACACCGGGGAGTGACTAGAAGGACCCTGCCATACTATCTAGGTACACTGGGTACAAATAAGGTCATGGTCTTAAAATAGAAATCAAGAACCGGACGGTGAGGGGACAACCAATCCATGCCTAGTATCACATCAAAATTAGTCATATCAAGAGCTCCAAGATCAGCCCGAGTTTAAAACTCCCGCATAGTAACAATACAAGACTAGTACACACGATCCACCACTAAAGAATCAGCTACCTGGGTAGCCATAGTCACGAGCATAGGTAAAGGCTCGAACACCATACCCAAATGGAGCTTAAAATAAATAAACACATAGGAATATGTAGAATCAGGGTCAAATAAAGCCAAGGCAGGCTGGCGGCAAAAATATAACATACCCATGATTGCAGCATCAGAAGCCTTTGCTTGGGACCTATCAGGTATAGCATAAAGCTGACAGTGTCCACTGCCCTGCTGACATTTCCTGCAGTCCCCTCCTTTCCCCTCTGACCACCACCACGTGCACCTTTAGTAGCTATCTGACCACTTATGGTTGGTGGTTGTACTTTCAAAAGAGGCTTTGTGTCTTGTGTTGTTGATAAATGGCTCGATAATATAGGTAATCTCTAGCATAACGACACATCTCTTCACACTCATAGCAACCCTGGGCCCTGCCCCTACCGAAACTACTAGAGTTACTACCGTGCCCATCACATCCTTAAGACCTCGAAGATGTGCCCCTGGCTGGCTAACTAATCTAACTACCTTGGCCTCTGTCGGCTGATTAAAGTAAATCCTAAATCGGTCTACTAGATTGACCCTTCTGGTCCTACTGCTTCTGTTGGGGCCTGCACCTATTATACCATCTACCTGTAGGTGGGCTATCACTATAATCACCTTTGCGTCTCTGCCTCTTATTGTTTCCCCCTTAAGTAAAGAGATGGTGTCTCTTTATGGCACAGACGTGATAAAACACATCTAAAAACAGCTTCCCACTACAACCTCCATAAGAAGCTTTGATCTCAACCCAGTTAAAAATGGCAAACCTTTTCATCCTCTGTCGGCATCATAGCAGCCCCATATCTGAAAAGATCAGTAAAACAGGCTACAAACTCGCTGACTAACATAGACCTCTGCTGCAAATAGACAAACTCAGATATAAGCCCTATATGGATGCTTTGTGGAACATACTTGGCCATAAATACCTCTACAAATTAATCCTATGTTATCGGAGGCAATCGCATTGTCCGACCCTCTCAGTATTCTCTCCACCAAGTCTTAAATGGTCCCTCCAGTTGATACCCAACAAAAAATCAACTCTGTGGGAGTCTCTCAACCCTAAATTCAACAATCTATCACCTACACTATGCCAGAAACTCGTGGGGGGTCCTTTCTAGAATCTTATGAAAACCTAAAAGGGCCATGAGAGTAAAGTTATAATGCATCTTTCGTTCCGTGGAATTCATAACTGGGAAAATCAGTTGAGTCTGAGTTGGATGCAACTCGGAAGCAGGTGGTGTAGAAGGGATTGGCGCTATAACGGGAGCAGGTTGTACTGGAGGAGCTGGGACAACCTGTGCCGCTCCCTGAGAAGAATACTAGGTCTATCAATGGGAAGCCTACTAAATATAGTACACGTCTACTACTACATACCTCTCAAGGCCTCATTTGAAGGCATAGGAAGTTGTGAAAGAGGTAGATCTACTGGTGTGGGAACTAGCTGTGAAACTCGGGATCGTCCTCAACCACGGGCTCTATCTCCACCCTAGCCCCTAATTGAAGCTCTCTGCGGGGAGGGGGAGCACCATCTCTCCCAGTTGTGCACGCGTGCAAACCATCTGCAAGAAAATAAAGCCAAAGTGAGTTTCCAGGGACCGATAAGAAGGTACACACGACGGGAGTTTAAGAGAGTTATCTTTCCTAAAAGAGTTCTTTAGGCTCTCGAAAGTAGGATACAAATGTCTATTACCAATCTATAGGACATTACCAACCACTTTCTCCTACAGCGACAGACACCGGTAACCTAAGATCTGATACCATTCTATCATGACCCAAAAGTCGGGTTGTGATAGTGTATACGTCCCACCGATAGACAAGCCTAAATCTAATCCCAGAGTGACAAGTAATGGGACAATACCCAATTTAAAAATAAGAAAACAGAAAAGGAGATGAAGAGAAGAGGAGCAGTAAAGAGCAGAAAATAAAAATAAACAGTAATATATATATATATATATATATAAACCCCCAAAACCTGATATCTTGGTTGTAGTGCATCTATACAATAGAGTCAGAAGATAAATACAATCCAAAGGGAAAAAAGTACAAAATAGCTATACTAAACCAAAAATAATGACAACTCAGCACTAGAAGAAGACCTATCCAGCCAGAAGGTCACGAAAAAGATGCAGAAGTGCAGTATGAGTAACAAAACAGGGGTACCCAGTATGTATCATATGAGGACTAGTCAAAATAAAGTATAAATAAGGTAAGAAGTAAGACTATAAACAAGACAACTCAATAGCACACAAATGTAGAGAGATAAGGGGTGAAGGCAACTATTAAGACTAAGCACGGTAAAAGATCAACTAACTGATGCATAGGAGCAAATAAATCAAAAGACAGACAAGTGAAAGGCCACATGACACGTACCTGGAGGTCCAATAAAATAATAACAAGTATAAAGTATAACAAAGCAAGTTAGAGTCATAGAAGGTAAGGAAGTAACACTAGAAAGAGGTAAGGTACAGAAGGGGTAAAGAACACAGGAACATAGCAAGTAATACCCTACCTGGATTCCCATACTACTAGTGGGATAATAAGGTAAATAAGAAAACAAAACCTACCTGACACACCATCCCGTTGGCAGGAACAAACAGTCATCCAAGGAACCCAATGTGGTTTCCCCTATAATCTCGGAGAGTAAAAACGAGCACGAAAGATGCAATGCAAGGGGTGATGAGAAAGTAAAATAGGTGTGAGCACGCACGCTCCTGGGATATTCCCGAAATAGGAGGGACCCTTATCTTTGTATATCACTATCCCCTTATATCCCTCCCCTAAGCTACGCATAGCGCCCGACATGTAGTAACCAAGGCCATCGGGCTCGTAAGGAACCAATCCCAGATGCAAAAGTACCTCGAAATAGCAAGATCACGGCAAGAACTACAAGGAAAGGATGCCAAACACCTAGGCTAGGCCCGTATAAAATATCTCAGTAAAAATCAAGTGTCGCAATGAAAGCCAACCTCAAACCTCTGTGAAAGTTGACAAAATAAGGCTAATATTATGATAAAATAGCTTTGTGCTTGACCAACAAGCGCGGAAGGTATACATATAGTATTCAAAGTCAAGTTTTTGATTTAGATAAGTTGGTTCAGGTTATATTTAGGAAAATATCTCCATACTGGATAGTTATCATGGAAAGTATACATATGAGTAGAAAAAACTCTTCCACATGTCTAATGAAAACCCAAGTTCTGCTATAGTTACTAATCTGAGAATCCAAAAAATGGCTATACAAGCCCAACCACAATGCATGCTCGCAAAAACAACACAGCAACGGACTAAATTGGGCACTTGGTCACCATCTAGAACCAGAGGATAACTACTAAGCTCAACTGCTAAGTTATTCCCCTCCCCAAACATACTAGGATCCATATTCTCATGTCAAAGCACATATAAGGGGTTCTACTCAATCAAGAGAAAGAAGAAATAGACAAAAAAAATGATAAAACTAGATGATAGGCGAGACTAATATCAACGAGAGAAATCATGCTAGAAACCCACCCTAAGACAGAAATTTACAATAATTATGCATAACTAATACCCAATCTAGAAAATGTAAGTTGTAGCTTTCCTATACACCGAATATAGTCTCAATACTAACCCAAAAGCCAAAAAATCATGAACAAGCCCTAAACCGCATGAAACTAGGAAAATAAGAATTCATACTTCAAGATGAGTAAAATGAGACTCACATTGTTATAGGAATAACAAGGTCAAACTTCAGGATAAAAATGGGCTAATGGTCCCCGCAGCCTAAAAAATAAATAAAATTCACCAACACGTAGGGCCCAGATCAAGGGTCGCGTGTTCAAAAATTAGGCTCAATTCGATGAAAGATGAAGGAGAAAAGAGCTCGCAAACTTTATGTAAAGAAAGGTTTCTATAAGAATAAGGAAATGAGAGAATTTAGAGATTTTCCTGGTAGAAATCGATCATTTATCATCCAGAACGCTCCCACGAAGCAACCACGAAGAACCAACAACAAAACCACCTCAAATAAATAGATATAAAACACAAAAAAATAGAGATATGGAGGAAAAGGGTATTGGAATTTTGGAGTTCACAAGACATATGAAGGGGCATATATAGGCACAGTAGCCGATTTATCATCCAAAAGGGTTGATTTATAGGCTACGACTGATTTTATCGGTCAAATTGCTAATTTATCGTTCAAATGTCCAATAAATCAAAAATGGCTTATTTATCGGTCAAAAGGACTGATAAATCGGTCATATCTGCATCTTTTTTTACAGCAATTCTAGAATTCTTAAAAAGAGGTACGGAATAAAAATAGAGTTTGATTTTGACAAATCAAATATAAAATTGCATGTGAACTATATTTCGGACTCAATGAAACTGACGAATTAGCCATACTATGTCATTTGAGTAGGATAGAGGCTAGATTAGAATGGATTAAAAGCACTAAGAAAATTTAAAAGTCTATCGAACCTCCAAAATGATCCTGGTCACCTCGAGAAGTGTACAATTAATCCTACTAGCTTAAATTGGACTTTTCAGAGCTATGGAAGTGTCGAAGTTCTAATCTGGCACTCGATCACCAGAAGCTAACTCAAGTCAACTTCTTAACTCCGGATAAGTTGAATGTCAAAAAACCAGCTTAAGACAAGAATGAAAACTCCGATACATGAACCAACATTCTACTAAACAAAAGTTCGATTTTGAAGCTAATGAAACTATTGAAATTTGATTTTGAGTGTGTTTTCTAGTGAATCACTCTAAAGTTCCACTATTAAAAAGTTAAAACTCTAAAACAGAAAAACTGATAACGAGCTAAAAACTGTCAAGGAGTCGAGCTACCGGTCCCAGCAAGTCATAAATGACTTGGGCCATCTATCATAACACTTTAAACGTAGAAGCAACATAGAAATACAAAAATGACCCCGAGGGTCACTACCCGTTTATAGAGATTTTAAGACCTAGATTTATTATGCTTTCGTAATTCCATCTTTTCTAATTATATGTGTTAATCTTATTTAAGATATCTACTAGATTGTTGAATTACTGGGTCGATAATATGGTTATGCTCTATCGTGTAGTACAATCACCTACCTAGGTTGGCCTTCCACCTACATTATTAAATGGGGATGAGGTAAACCACTCAAGATGCATTTATATACCATCTTGGCTCTAACCCAAGCAAAGAAAATTAGGAACATTTCCTTCATAGCTTCTATCTATTCTCACATGACTTCACTCCCTTTAATCCACATTCTATTTCTAAGAATTTATTATCCAGTTCCATAAGAAAATATTTGTTTATCTTATCGGTTACGAAGCCACAAAAAATGATATATAGTTAAGATAACAATACATGTATAACAGAATCCATTAAATAATTATATAATAGGACAGATGTTCATACATTGGTCATAATCCTAAAATGCGGGTTTTTAGTCACTCAACATCTGATTACGCATGGAAGAATTCATAATAAAGAAATAATAAGGTAGATTTTGGCCATAGATTCTCAGATAATTTTTAGCAAGTCAGTTTTGGGTAAACTTTGGGTGAAAATTCAACATGCACTTGACCATAGATTTTGGAAAACATATTTCACTTTTTAAAGAACAACACATGAAATGTGATGTACACGCATAAATTTTTATTAAAAATACTCATAAAACTAATAGAAAATTATGATTTTATAATGAAAAAGATAATATATTATCAAAAAGTCATAATGTAATATTTCAATAAAAATTATTAATAAAATAAACTTATTCTTTAACTAGCCAAAAAAATTACAAGCACCATTGGCTCAAGTACTACAATAGGGAATTGTATTTAAGCAAAACCATAAGAAAGAGTCATCAACAAGAAAGAAGTTTGTTCAACTCCACCAAGAAAAGTATCTAGATTAGTTGGAGTAATAATTAGTGGGTTCTTCTTATAAAATACAAAAATTTGGCGTAAGTCTTACATTTCTAAAAGAATCAAAAACCAAATTTTGGCCAAAAGTGTCTTTTTAGTTTCTAGGATCTTAGGTTTTTGTAAAAAAAAATAGAATAAAAAATTATTTGGACACACAATTTTTTGCAAACTTTTTCACAAACTACTTGGGATATTTATGGCGAAACGATGAACTAATGGTAAAGTTTATGGGGAAACCCCTAGAATTGTGATGGGTGTGTTTTCTCTTTGCTCCATGATATTTTTTCTCTCAATATTGTCAAAATCACTTTAAAAAAAAGGTTCAGGATTTTATACTTCTAAAAACACCTTGGAGAGCCCACTGACTTGGAAAAGGCAGAATTTTTGCCTCCGCATTATTGCCTTGTTGTGCAAGGCTGATTCATGCCATGGGCCTCGCGTCAAACATGCTCTCCTTTGCTTTAGTATTAATTCTGTTAGGGAAAATACTTCAGAGGGGTTACGTTTGTAACCCCCCTCCCCCGCCTACTTTGCATTCTAGCTCACCTGGCAACTTTTAGACCTCGCTTTGGACTTTATTTTGCTAGATTTTCCACTTTTAGATCCATAGTTTATCAAATTTCAACTACTTTCACCTAGTTCGTAAAACATCATTCATAAGCTTAAAATCATGTAATGGAGTGAAAATAAAGAGTATTAGTTTCAAAAACACTCAAAATAAAGTTCGTATGTGGGTGAAAATGCTTAAAAAGTGTAAATTCACCCCATATCACATAGCATGAATATAACTAATCCATGCCCATACTAACATAAAATTAAACCACCTTAATATTAACTAGATCCTCCATGGTGTCTCTATAATATACAATAAATATGCAATTTTTATAAGCTCGCCTAGCTATAATAGACTCACCAATAGGAGTAGAAACAGTGAATGGTCCCTCAAGTTGTTCAGGACTCATCCCGAACTTTAAACAACATCAAGGGTTACAGAAAATAAAGTGGCTATCGGGTTGAGTAAGGCATAAAAAACAACGAACCAAGGATTTTAACATACCTGTGACAACAT
>JBDJHY010204764.1:0-11543 GCA_039654485.1 Withania somnifera | reverse complement strand
TATATATATGCATCTTAGTAACTCTAGGATGATAATAATACTGTGAATTATGAGTCTTTTACATAATCATCTCTCTCCACCCATCAACTGCTCAAACACACATGCGATCTTGACAACGAATAACCCTATCTCCCCCTTTGGAGAAAACCTGAAAATTATTCTTATGGATTGCATATTTTAGCTAAATAGAATCAAATCACCATCTATATTCTCTTTCACCTTAACAACAAGAGACTAGTCGGAATAATTCTAAACAAGCATACGACCATTATCTACACACCACTCAATCTAACCCAAAGTTTTGAAATCCTTTACACCTCTCTAGACAACTCCCTCTTATCTCGATTAACATGTGAAAAACTCTCAAAACATAACCTGCTAAGGGAATCATCCACTATATTGGCCTTGCCCAGATGATACATCGTAGTCATGTCATATTCCTTCAACAACACAATTCATCTCCTCTATTGAATATTCAAATACTTTTTATCAAAAATATTCTACAAACTAGTATGGACCTATGAGGACATCTACATACACTCCATACAAGTATTTTCTCAAAAATTTCAATGAAGAAACCACAGCTACAAGCTTCAGATCATATGTATGATAATTCTTCACATGAACCTTAAGTTGTCTAGAAGAATAAGCTATAACCTTATAATGATGCATCAAAAAATAGCCAAGAGAACTCTCAAAGTGTCACTATACACAAAAAAACCCATCAAAACCATAATGAAAAGTCAACACCAGAGTAGCTGTAAACTTATCTTTCAACTCCTGAAAACTCCTCTCATAGGCATCTTACTACAAAAACTTCACCTTCTTCTGAGTCAAATAGGTCAAGGGAGTTTCTATTGATGATAAGCCTTGAACAAACCTACAATATATATCTAGACCCAAAAAACTATAAATATCAAAATGAAAGGTAGGTATAGGAGAACTAGGACTATAATCAATCTTTTAGGGATCTACTCAATCTAAAAATTAGATGACCAAGGATGGAGTATGAGTAAAGTCAAAATCACATTTAGAAAAATTATCATCAATTTGAAGCTCTCTAAGGGTCTAAACGACAACTCAAAGATGGTTTGCATGCTCCTCCTCACTTTTAGAATAAACTAGAATATCATAACTAAAGAAAATAAAAAATAGTTCCAAGTAGGGATTGAAAACACTTTCCATAAGGTCCATGAAGAATGTAGGAGTATTACTAAAATAAAAATACTTGACCACAAATATAGAATTTCCATAACAAGTATAAAATATGGTCTCTGGGATATCATAAACTCTGGCCTTAAGCTAATGAATACCGGAATGAAGATATATCTTACAAAAATAACTAGCACCTAGAAGCTGATAAAACAAGTCATCAGTCCTTTAAATGGGATACTTACTCTTTAATGTGACTTTGTTCAACTTAAGGTAATCAATACCCATATGGAGTGAACCGTCTTTATAACCTAACTCCATAAAGATACACTCAAATGGATAAAGCCCTTTTCTAAAAAATATGCTAACTGTTCCTTCAACTCTCTAAGATCAGTTGGTGAAATATTATATGGAGGAAACAAAATGGGCTGAGTTCTTAGAACGAAAACTATACCAAAGTCTACCTCTCTATCACGAGGGACTCTTGGTAAATCCTTTAGAAACAGATCAAGAAAATCTTAGACTATATGAATATAATGGATATTAGGGGTCTTGTACTCATAGTCATAAAATCGAACAAAATTATAAAGACACTCCATAGAAATCATCTTTCTAGCATTCAGATAGGAAATTAAACTACCCTTAAGAACAACTCTAATCCTCTATCAGAAAAACTAAAATAGACAACTCTAGTCCTATAGTCAACAACAACATGACATAAATTGAGAGCACAGATTACTAGAATAGTACTAAAATATACAATATCTAACCCATTCAAATAAACAGGAACAACTAACCCCTCCCCAAAAATGCAAAAAGTATGATATAATCAACCAACAACAATAGGATTACCAACATTTGTAAAAAATAGAGAAATAGAGAATGACACTAAAATAAAATATTAGGATCTATTAAGAAAACTTTCTAGAGACATAGATAATACAAAATAAAGACTAGATCTAGGGTCTAACAATGCATATACATCTACCTCATAAACTCTCAACATACTTGTCACTATATACTTGACTGCTTTTGATCCTGACAAGAACCCAAAAAAATAAATGGTTTTAGAGTTGTCCTCAATTGGTAGAAGTAATAGCACTCTGCTGAAGATGGTGTGCCATAAAAAGATATTGTTGTAGTAGTAGCCTATGGTCTGGAACCGCCATGTCATACTGTGGGGCAACCTCTTTACTTATTCCTCCGTAACCCACAAGAATAATAGTTCTTTAAAGGGAAATCCTGAACATAGGGACTAATTTCTCCATGCCTAGAACATTTATTAGACCCAATCTTACATTGCCTTGAATGAGGCTTAACATACATAGTACATATCTGAGCACCACTCTACTGAGCTAACTTGTTTAGATAATTCATAGAAGGTGTGGATGATGAAGGTGACGATCCCCTAGAACTATGTTGTTGTTTTTGCTATTTGAAACCATCAGTATTAGGATGACTTGCTCTAGAATGACTAGTCTTATCCCTCTTACCTTGCTAAATCTCCTTATACTTACCCTTTGCCTTAAAATCTACTCAAGATGCACTATCAGTCTACTAATGTCAATATCAAAAATCAACATAGTTGCTATCCTTGTCTGAATAAAATAAGAAGAAAGTCTAGACATAAGAAGCTAGTCCTCTTACTCTACCGGGTCTCCTTATACTTATCCATAGCCTTAGCAATCTGCTCAAGATGCACCATTATTCCAGAAATGTCATTATCAGCACTCAAAATATCCACTTTATCCACCTAAATAAAATAAGGAGTAGAACTAGACACAAACATATCCGTCATGGTATGCATAAACTTGTAAAAAAGAGAAACTTATTATTTAACTTTTAAAGGGAATGTTATTTTGTTGAATTCCCTATACTTATTGGTGACCTTTAGATGATCTAGACTATGTAGAAAAGCTACATGAGTTATAGTTCTATGTTATAAGCATACACAAGGTGCTGACGTGATGGAAATATATATAAGAATTATTTTAACAATCTTAACACGGATTATGTAATAATTTCACTAAAAATGGTATTTTTCTCAATGTTAAATCAAGCAGAGTTATTCTATTGTACATATACTACCATGACAATCTCTGCTGATATGGTGCTATTTTTGATATAAATAGACCCCTAATGACAGAAGAAACTTGTATTTCATAATATACCTATCCTTCCACGACTACGGGATAGTATGGTGATATTTTACTTACATTACCCGCATCTTCTTTCTAACTATCACCTATGAATAATGGTTCTTTTATATGATTACACTCAAACATTTAATGAACCTTATATATATCTTAGCTTAGGATTTTTGACTAAAATTCATAATTTGGTTTTGTTACGGTGATATTGCCACAGTTTTGGTGATTATGCCTGTGGGATACTATTCCAAACACAGGCCTTGCCGACCTTAGTCATTATGTGAAGCCTTGGGAAGGGATATAGGGGGATGTCAAGGTATACGTAGATTCTCCTTTGGGTCCCTCATACCGTGGGTATGCCCCAAGGAGGGTTTGTAGGGGCACTTGACTTTACTTTTCAAGTACCCCTTTATATAGCACATCACCATGTTTGGTTGTACCTTTCCAGATTATAAGAAAGTCATATTGTGTTACTTGTATATTTGGCTATAATCATTGGTAGGATAGGGTGCCAATGAGTTATGTTTTCCTAGATAGCCTAATTAGGTGTAACTATTGGTAGGATTGGGTTCCAGGCGGGTTTTACTTGATACATCTTGTATTTTGTTTTTTCTTTTATATTTTCTTGCAATTAGCATAAATTTCTTTGGATTCATCAGTTCATTTCGTACTTCATAGAATTTTGCAGTAATTGGTTATGGCTTGGAGCTACATGTATTCTTCTCATCGACATTGGCAATGTATTCTAATCATCTATTGTTTCTTTATGGACTAGAGTCATAGACTTGATTTCTTTAGTTAGCGTAACTGTTTATACTTGTTTTAGCTTTCTCTATACTTATACTTGCTTTTTCTTTGATCATGCTTTATTTTTCTCGACTTTCTAGGATGTCTATTAAATACCTATTGTTTTGTACTCATACTGCAATCATGTTTTGTATTGCATATCTAGGTACAAGTCATCAAAGAGGTCCTGATCATGCAAGCTAGGATAGAAGTTGTTAAGATACTACGGTGAGAACTTAGTGTATGGAATTACCTATTATCCACCGCCTATTATGTTGTCCCTGATTTTGGGTCGGGATAGCCCTATATGTTTTCTCTTTTTCCCCTTGGCTTATAAACTTTTTTATACTCTATAGTGTTAGACATTTCTACATTCGTGATACCAGTCCTTTGCGATAATTGTATATACATTTATATCTTGTTTCTCTCTGTCTCTTATTTACTCCTATTTACCATTTTGTTGTTGTTATTATTGTTAGTTTTGTCCAGTTTCTTCTGCTACAATCCACGGATTATCATGGGTAAGTATATTTATATGTCAAAAATTCTATATATGAAATACGAGAAAGTGAGCATATTACACATGTGTGTATAAACTATAAATCATGTAACGCATAAGAAAGTAGGCAATGAGACATATAACATATAATCAAATAGTCAATGAACAATATTAACATGCAGACAAGTGGTATGCGGTCTATTTTATGATCCATGATGCACATATAACATGGATAGGTTGTCAGTTCTAGGTAGCCAGTGTAATATTTAAACTTATGAAATAATTAAGGCTCTTTGTAATGTATAATGACATACGCAAGTGTTCTATGACATATGTAGCGAGGGAGAAAATAATCTTAAAATACATATGAATTATTAATGGATAATATATCGAATATATAGAATGTATAGTTATATAATAAACAAAATCCATAAGAATTAGGATACATCCTATAGTACCACTTCACCATAATAACTAAAAGCATACTATCACTAGTGAATGACGTGTGGGATAGTCCTTTTTATGTTTTTTTTCTCATATCAAAGCACATGAAATTGATTTCCCCATGTTATTTATTTTTATCAACCTCTTGAAAATTCTTTTTATAGGTCTTCTAACCATTGTAACTTGGATATCTTCTAAGTCAATATTAACAATAAGACCTAGATATAATAGACATACTCAATAATTCATTTGGTGTAGGAGGTATAGGCTCTGTTTGTCTTTGTTGTTGGTCTATGATACAAATTATTCTCGATGTATAGAACCTTGTGATTGTTAAATAGAAAATAAATAGGAAAATATAGTATATTAATTATTATCTATGGCTAGACACACTTAAATGGCAAGTGCATGTGAACTTATATGATAATATGGTAGAACTTGAAGGCTAAAATTATGTAACATATAATTTATTATAACACAATACCGTTAGTTAGAAAAACTAAATAATTTATTGCATATCAAGTGAATTTCTATACAAGGGAGTCAAATGAAAAAATGATACTTAGACTATTTTAATAAGTCATAGGAACTCCAAACACATACAAATGAACTAGCTATTGTGTAATAGCTCTAATGTCTACTTTTGATCTTAATATCCTAACGTGGCACATCTTACGTATAATCCCTCAATATTATTCAAACTTACTTCTTATCCACATACAAATCCTCCATAAAAAACCATAAAGAATTGTATGGTACTATAATACAACTAACGACATATCAATTAAAATACTCTCATTTGAATTTTCGAACCAAAATAGGTACCATATAGGATATTATCATTTATTCAGGTGGTCATATCTTGTATCTTTCAAAGATACATACTAATTATACAGGATGATATCTGATAAGAATTTTGGCCTTATTAACAAATATCTTTAGTATTATTATTTCACATAGACATTCTACTGCCCTCTACAAACTAATAGAAAGATGGTTCCATGACTTCTATTTCTAATACATTCATAACATTTATATATTACTAACAAATTACTAAACGTTCTCTAAACGAGTGGATCCTATAACCATTGGGAGATTCATGGTGATGAAATCTTAGAGTAAACAACCAATCATAACCCATTATGAAATTAAACTAGAAATATTGCAGCCTATCTTTGTGACTAAGTTACTACATATTAAGTAAACATGTGAATAATCTTGTTCGATCTCAATAAATGAAAGAAGGCGATAAAAATATAGCTTTATATAGCACAGAAACAACATAAACCATTAAGATCCTTTCTATTTAGGTCGGGAGCATATGAATAGATATGCTCACCCTATACAAATGCTGATACCTTAAGACATTTCTCCGTGGATTGAGCATATGTTGTATATGTAAGGCATGAGGTAGTCATATTGAAACAACAACTCAATAAAATCAGGCATAAATATATCAATGTATAGATAAGAATAGGAGACCACCTTTACAAATGCTTTTGGAATCATGTACATTACATTCCTTTCTTTAATCTTCTTCGATATATAATATTTTTAAGACATGTGATAAAATTTACAATATGATCAGTTGTAACTACACAATCCTTGATCGAACATTAATCAAAGTAAGTAATGGAGGAACTATAAATCCATTATAACCATCAAGAAAAGTCATCAGAACCATCAGGAAAAGTAAAGACACGACAAACCTATCACAACCATCAGGCAAAGTCAACACTAGAGTTAATTTCCACTCTTGAAAACTCCTCTCACAAGCATCAGACTACTCAAACATCACCTACTTCTATGTCAAACAGGTTAAGAGAGAAGTTATAGAAGAGAATATCTTAACAAACCTATGGTAATACCTAGTTTGACTAAGAAAACTACAAATATTTGATGGGGACATAGGTCTAGGCCAACTACCTATATAATCAATCTTTTGGGAATCTACTCGAATACCTTCTCTAGAACTGATATGAAAAAGGAAGGAGTATGAATAAAGCCATAACTCGAATTTATAAAAATTAGGTTAAAGTTGGTGCTCTCTAAAGTTTTGGAGAACAACTCAAAGATGGTTTGTATGCTCCTCCTAACTTCTGGAATAAACCAGAATATCATTCCTAAAGACAATAAAAAATATGTCCAAGTAGTGATTGAAAATCTTTTTCATGACGTCCATGATGGTTGTAGGAGCATTACATAAACAAAAATACATGCCCACAAACTCAATCATACAAAAATTACTAACACCTTATAGCTGATAAAACGTGTTATCAATCTTTGGAAAGGGATACTTATTCTTGATAGTGACTTTGTGAATTAGTCACATATGGAGGGAACTATCTTTATTATGTCAAAGAGAAATGAGCACCCCATGAAGATACACTCGGGCAAATAAACCCCATTTCTAAAAGATATGTTAACTTGTTGTTCAACTCCCTAAGATCAGTTAGTACACTCATATCTGGTAGTGTAAATATAAGTTGGGTGCTTGGAACAAGATCTATACCAAATTGTAATCTCTCAGTCAATAGGAACTCCAGGTAAATCCTCAACAACATATCAAGAAACAATCAGAGTACAGGGACATACTGGATACCAGAGACCTAAACTCGAATCAACTGATAAAGACACTACTTAGAAAATATACTTTTAGCCTTCATATAGGAAATGAAATTGTTGTTCAGAAAAAACCCTACTCCTCTATCAGGAAGCTGGAAACAAAATACTATTTTCCTACTGTCAACAACAACATGACCTGAATGGAGACAATCCATGCCTAGAATATTATCAAACTACACATATCTAGCTCATACAAGTCAGCAGTAACAACCACCCTAAATAAAAAATAGCTCAACTACAAAAGATTCTATCAACTAGAAAAGGATCAAAAATATGTGTAAAAATAGAGATGACTCTGATAAAACATCAGGATCTACACCAAACTCTCTATAAAAATATGGGAATACAAAATAGAGAGTAGCTACAGGGTCTAAGAATGCATATACGTCCAACACATAAACCTCAACATAATTGTCATATCATTAGTTCACTGCTCCTGATCTTGAAAAGAACCAAAAGCATATAAATGACTTTTGAGTTGGCCTCCACCATTCAAGTAGTAGAACCTTTCTAAGGCTTGCGTGCTCCAAGAGATGCTACTAGAGTAGTAATATATTGTCTAGCACCGCCCTGAAAAATAATGGGACAGAATCTCTTCTAAATTTCAAAAAAAAAAAAATAAGAATAACAATTCTTTAAAAACCAATCTCAAACATGGTGACAAATCTATCCACACCCAAAACATCCATTAGACCTAGCCTTACACTATCCCCAATGAGGCTTACCTTACTTAGTATATATTTGAGCACCAATTTATTGAGCTAACTTGTTTTGCTGATCCTTTGAAGGTATGAATGATGAAGGGCTTAATTCCCTAGAAGTTTTTGCTATTGTTGTTGTTTGAAAGCGTCAAACTTAGGATCACTAGGTCTAGAATAACTAGTCTTATCCGTCTTATTCTTTTGACTCTCTCAATACTTAGCCTTGTCTTTCATAATATGCTCAGTATGCATAATTATTTTACCAATATCAATATCAGTACTCAACATAACTTGTCACCCCGCCTTTATCAAGTAACGAGAAAGACTAGACACAAACATATCCATCCTTGTATGCATATCAGCAATCATCTCTAGAGCATACCTTGATAACTTCGTAAACTCCATGCTCTAGTCATTCACAGACATGTAGCCCATTACAGAACTAAGAAACACATGAACCCTCTCTTTTCTTTTTTTTGGGAAAGAATTGGCCTATAAATGCAGTCTCAAACTCCACCCAAGATAGTAGAACATTTCTAACTCCCAAGTTCCCCATCCATAGATCATGCGAAGATCCAGAAACATGCTTCATCTGTTAAGCTACCACGTCAACCCTATTAATATCAAAAACTCTCATAATAACACAAATCTAATGATAACCTCAATAAAGTTATATGTATCATCCACAGTCCCAAACCATAAAACTTCAGAGAAATCAAACTTAAGAAATGTCTTACCCTCACAACTCCATCATCAATAGATACTGGATTAACCAAGGGAACCTGAATTAGATGTTGATCCCGATTCATTAATGTCTGAGCCATCATAGACATCATATTACATAACTTTTTGGTAGTAATATCTGCTGGTGCTTAATGCAGCTCTAGATCATATTTATCCTAGTTTTATTGGTTATGATTTTCGACCCTATGAAATGATTATGGTTGAGGCATAATCTGTATACATAAATCACTAGTATAAAATAGTAAATATCTCAGAGTCAAACTATAAAAAATGAAATAAAGATCTATAAAGGGAAACTTTTCCTAAACGTTTTGTATCCTCCGAAATATAGATGTGCTACATTCATACCTACATCTAATATTTTACATAACATTGACTTTTAGACTTAACCTAAGACTCTATGAAAAAAATGCTCTGATATTTATCTTGTACTACCTCGATCTCATCCCCTAGGAGGGACTGGTATCCATGCCACTAAGTTGCCCTAACAACCTCGAAAGAACTACTTGGATCATGTATAACACTAATCACATAACTTAGGGAAAGAAATATAAACAATATCAAGATTGTAATGGGATCTTCACAATAATCAATAATAAGTCGCATTAAAAGAATAGATAAACTCAAGCCTTAAAACATACATCCTAGATTGAAATCATCAACTATCTAAATAATGGATTGCTAGCACAGGATCTTACTAGCCAGTCTGTAACAAATCAAACCATAAATATAAAGCTAAAGTACAAGCTCTAGATAGAAAAAATAAATTACTATATAGCTTTCCCTCTAATAATGTGGGGACTAACCAATCCTCTAATATTCTAAGAATCCAAGTAATGTCAACCTTGATTGTTTGGATAGTTAGCAATATCTGCATGAGGGTTAACACATGCATCAGGAGTAAAAATCAGCACATAAAATACATATTGAGTACGTGAGAAAGAATAAAATAGGCTATATAGTATAATGATATGTACAATGCAAATAACGAACAATAAATCTCATCTTTAACTCTAACTCAAGTAAGAAATTTACCATTTTTTAATGAAAACAATTAAAAAGCTCATATCTCAAGTAAACTAAGCTAAAATAGATTATCTTATTAGTTTTTAACAAAAGATAGATACTTAGTTAAAAATAAGCTTTCGGTTTATTCTTTGAAAAATTGCTACTTTTTCTTCTCTTTCTAGTAGTTTCTATAACCGACATACATCTTGGCATAAAATGATTAAGTACACATATTACATTGTGTGTAGATGATCTTAACCTTGATAAAGTGTAATAATATCTCTAGTGGATCCAACTAGACTACAATCATACATACAGGGCCAATATAATAATAATCCCTGCATAGCCTACGTAGGTTGGACTATAAGGACCTTTACCCTGGGCCTCTTCCCACCCTCATTATTAATACTCCTCCAATAAAATATAATTGTCATGACTAGTGGACAATCTCAAATGAGCCCTAGACCTTCTCGGACTCTCCCGGCTACACTTTCCAATTCAGCCAAAATAGGAAAATATAGTCAAAATAGACTTATCATTAGCTTTTCACTTCACGAGTCATCAATTAAGTAATAAAATTATTATCTTCATCAATTAAGCTCAATTATCTATAATATTTTAAGTTATACATGCTTCAGGTTCATACTTGAAATCATGTAGTAAGTTAAGTAAGTATGATACTTCAATGCTTAATTCATGTTTAACGAATAAAACCTTGAAAACAATCACTAATTCTTACCTCAAAGCTTCTTTATTTATTATACTTTAATTATGAAAATATTCTAACTAATGAGGACTTTCATAATTAAATATTCATCATGAAAGAATCATAATTCTAAATCAAAGCATCAGTTAAATCATTACCTTAATGAAGCATAGTTTATATAATTAAACAAGAATCCTAACATTCTAAAACACCTTCAAAACTTTACTTAGAAAAGGGTTTTGTGATAGGTATTAAAGGAGTCCTTGTTGAAAGTCTGTGTACCTGATCAAAAGAAATTTGAATGTGAAGATTCAACTATCAAGCTTCTACAATGAAGTCTCTATGAGAACCCCTAGTTCTTGCCTCTTAGGAGAAGATGGGAGAAAAATCATTGCTTCATTTGATTTATCCATAGAGATTAATGAATTAAGGTTTTAGTATTTTTATATGTTATGTTTAGAAGAAAAATCTTCATGAGTTTAGCCAAAAATATAAAGGAAATACCCAAACAACCCCT
This sequence comes from Withania somnifera, assembly GCA_039654485.1. Lineage (NCBI taxonomy): Eukaryota > Viridiplantae > Streptophyta > Magnoliopsida > Solanales > Solanaceae > Withania > Withania somnifera. The sequence continues at coordinate 211 of JBDJHY010204764.1, read as the reverse complement.
CATTAAATCCGTAGGAAAGTTTCTCGTAAGCACTTCATGGCTCAAGAAGTCCACTTCACTGAGTCATGAAGTGAACTTTGTTCACTAGAATTACATCCCACACAATGAGTAAAGACCATGAGTCTTGGTCTTTAATACCCCTACACATAGTTGGGTTCGTACTAATGGGACTGAAATTTTGGTTTTTGGCCTTTATCACTATTAACATTGG
>JBDJHY010204745.1:0-11544 GCA_039654485.1 Withania somnifera | reverse complement strand
ATATTTTGATTATCTCCATTGTATTTCGGAGACCTTTGGATATTGTATATTTTCTATCATTGTTGTTCTATACTAGTGGTTCGTTTGACATTGACATCGGGTCTTGGGTGTATCCCACAATTCCTTATTTCTTTACTATTTCTTTTCATATTCTTCCACATGAATTGTAGTAGTCCTCCGCTTTGGCTAAAGACTATGGGGTTTGGTTCTCATATTGGTGGTATAGTAGGTGCCATCATGAACCGAGAAATTGGGTCGTGACAAGAGGTGACATTCAACATATGCAAATCCATAAAGCAGCCAAGAGATCTGAGTGTAGTATCCATTATTGAGGATGAATGTGAAGAACCCAAACAACCCATGGTTGATGTGAAATTGTTTCTTGGTCCATTGGCAGTAGTACTAATAAATTGTGATGATGAGAGCATAAAGGGATATATCAAGACTATGAATGCATTAACTAGGTTGGGGTCTTATTCCTATGAGCCCAAGAAGCTTGACCTAGACCTGTAGAATAGGCCGCCTCCACTGGAAAAACCCTTTATTAAAGAAACTACAGCCTTAGAGATCAAACCTATCCCAGACCATCTTCAGTATGCCTTTTTGGGAGCTAAAAACTCATCCTAGTTAGCAGCGCAGCAGGTTACAACCCTTGCCATATCTTGAAAAAGTTCAGGAGAGCGATTGGATTGATGATTGCTGATATTATTGATATTCTATCGGGCATATACATGCACCTTATCGAATTATAAATTAATAGTGTATCCATTTGAGAACACCAGAGCCTTGCTAGCATAGTATAAAGAGTAGGAGATCTTATCCTTCCGCTATCCTAGTACTGCACCATAGCAGTATGAATCGCATCTCGCATTAATTCAAAAGGTAACCCCTAGTCGAGAGAAATAATAATAGGAGTCTTCATCAAAGTCTTCGTTAGATGGTTAATGGATTTCAAACATTCATCAAAGAATTCAAATTATGCATCCTTTTCAAGAAGTCTACACAAAGGACGAGAGATCTTAGTAAAGTCATGGATGAATCTCCTACAAAACCCGGCATGCCAAAGAAAAATCCTCACCCATCTCACTGTGATGGGGTGTGGTAACTCTAAAATCACATCATTCTTGATCTTTTTAACCTCTAAATCCACCTAGGATACTTTGTATCGAAGAACAATGCCTTCTCTCGATAAGAAGTGACATTTTTCCCAAATAAACACTAAGTGCATTTCTTCTCATCGTGTTAATACTTTACTAGATTCTATAAACACACATCAAAAGAGTTCCCATAAACCAAATAGTCGTCCATAAATACCTTAACAAAATCATCCTCCATATCGCTAAATAATACCATCATACACCGTTGGAAATTAAAAGGCGCATTACACAACCCAAAGGCTATGAGTTGGAAAGCTAGGTACCGAACGGGCATGTAAAAGTGGTCTTCTCCTAATCTTCAAGAGCTATGACTATTTGATTATACCCTGAGTATCCATCCAAGAAGCAAAAGTAGTCTTGGCCCATAATTTTATCAAGCATCTTATCCAAAATAGGAATTCGATAATGATCCTTGCGGGTTGCCTCATTGAGCTTATGGTAATATGTGAAAATTCGCCACCTAGTGACTGTACAAGTTGAAACCACCTCATCTTTTTCATTTCTCACCATGGTTATGCCTTCCGTTTTAGGGATGCACAACACTAGACTCACCCATTTACTGTCGGGTATGCGGAATATAATACCTGCATCTAACCATTTGATCACCTCTTTCATTGGTGGATTCATTCTTCACTGTTGTCGTACCTTTGGCTTATAGTTATCCTCCATCAGAATTTTGTACATATAGAATGCAGGGATGATTCCTTGAATATCAAATATCTATAACCTAATCGTTTACTTTCTATTCTTCAACACTTCCAAAACTTCAATAACATGTTCCTTGGACAATTTGGCAGCAAGTATCACTAGAGAGTCTCATTTTAGCCTAAGAAAACTACTTTAGATGGCTGGGCAAGACTTTCAGCTCCAACTTTGGAGCTTTTTCATGCACAACACTGGACTCACCCATTTACTGTCGGGTATGGGGAATATAATACCTGTATCTAACCATTTGATCACCTCTTTCATTGGTGGATTTAGTCTTCACTGTTGCTGTACCTTTGGCTTATAGTTATCCTTCATCAGAATTTTGTACATATATAATACAGGGATGATTCCTTGAATATCAGATATCTACAACCTAATCGCCTACTTTCTATTCTTCAACACTTCCAAAACTTCAACAACATGTGCCTCGGACAATTTGGCAGCAAGTATCACTAGCAGAGTGTCATTTTATCCTAAGAAAACATACTTTAGATGGTTGGGCAAGACTTTCAGCTCCAACTTTGGAGCTTTTTCAACCGATGGCTTTACAGGAGGACCAGACAGCCTATTCAGTAGCTCATACATACTTCTCTTTGTATAAATTCTCACAAGGTTTAATATTTGGATCATCTTGTGAGCTTCTATATCTCCTTCAGTTTCTTCACCCATTATTGCCCTTACTAGTGGATTACTACTAACTGATACATACACTTCATTGTATGCATCAAACACTGTGGTTTCCAATAACTACTTATATATTGCAGGTAGCTTTAGGGCCTTGTGCACGTCAAACCCTTCTACTTTGTCATGTGCTCTCTTAGTGAGTCACCTTGTCGTAACATCAGTCAATGCATAACCCGTGGACAGAAAGGGATGCCCCAAATAAATGGGACTTTCGGATCTGGCTCAAAATACAAAATAATAAAGTCCATAGGGAAGATCAATGATCCCACCTACACCAACACATTCTCTACTATGCCGAGTGGTCTAACCAAAGATCGATCTGCCAACTGTAGAATGATAGTGGTAGGTATTGGAGTATCCAAACCCATTTTTTGAAGTAATATGTTGACATGAGATTTATGCTTGCACCCAAATCACATAACTCTCTAACATTGAGACCCTGGCCAATAGTAATTTGAATGGTGGAACTGCCTGGATTTTTTTCTTTGTGGGTAATCTGTTTTGAATCCGTGATTGGAACTCTTGAGTAAGAGCTACTGTAGAATGCTCAATGATGATCTTTTTTAGCCACTATGTATTTCACATACTTAACATACTTGGTAATTCCCTGCAATACATTATACAAAGGCAAGTTAATATTAACTTTCCCCAACAATTCTTTAAACTTCTGGAATCCCTCTTCTCCTTTTTTTTTTTTCAAAAGTTGAGGAAATGATAGTGGAGGTCTCACAGAAGCTGTTGTACCCATAGACTTAGTTCCGTGTTCATTACCACTGTCTACCTTGTCACTATTTCTTTCTTCTTCATGACCTAATTGATTTTCCTTTTGAGGAACTAACTCATGCAACTGCAATCCACTTCTTGTTATAACTGCATTTAATTGCCTTGGGTTTTGGTGCGTGTTGCTTAGAAGACCCCCTTGCGGCCTTGTATATTGCGACACAGCCGATTCCTCATTTGACTCTCTAATTTCTATGTAGCCATTTGTTGATTTTTTAGATCTTCTTCCAACCTTGATAGTCTCTCACTATCTCGTGCCTGCCCCTCAGTAAATTTTTAAGCATCTCTTCTATAGTATTACTAGGCCGTACATTCTGTGAAGTACCATAATCTGTTGATTGAATTTGGGTCCCTACACTGATTTGACTGATGGTTTATGTAATGACCTGGAACCTGCTGATGTTGTTGATTTTGATTTCCTCCCTAAGAGAAATTTGAGTGCTTTCTCTAGCTTGTGTTGTAAGTGTTACCGTAATATTGTTGTCCTTTGATTGCCTCCCCCATATGTCTTACACGAACTCACACCCTAAGAGTGGACCACATTCACTACAATGTGTTATTGTTACTATCTAAAAGTTTGTGCAAACATGTTTTGGAGAGATGAAATCTGTGTTGACAAAGCTGTGACCGCATCTAACTTCATAACCCCGACAATATTCTTCCTACCATTATCTCTTGACATATCTCTGTTCCAATTCGGATTACCTGTGGAAATCCCATTTAGTAATGTATACATCTCATCATATGTATGCTCTAAGGCTTGTCCCCCAACTGCTGAGTATAGTAATATTTAGAATTAGATTGCACGGCCTTAATAAAAGTGTGCAACAATACTTCATTGGATTGCTGATGATGAGGACAATTTCTGAGCAATGCCTTAAACCTGTCCCAAGCTTGGTAAAGATTTTTGCCCGGATTTTGTTTGAAGCTTAGGATTTCACTCCTCATCCATGAAAGAATCGAATCAAGAACTTCCTTGATAATTCCTCCCATGAATAAATAGAGTTGGGTGGCTCTGCAGCTAACCACCTTTTTGTGTCACCAAGCAAGGAGAAAGGAATAACGTGAGTCTCACATAATCCGGTGTGACTCCCTCTAGAATGTACGTGTCACTGATCTCGAGGAAAGTCTAAATGTGTTGTTGCGGATTCTCATGAGCAAGACCTGTGAACTGCCCACTAGTGTGCGAAATCTAAACCATATTTCTCTTTAGCTCAAATCTACCTCTAGGTGAGGGTTTTTTTATGGAAGAGGTAGCATTTGTGTCCCATGAAATAGCCACCTCACAGGCTGATTTGGGAGCTTCCATTTCAGCAAGCACTACAACTGTCGGCTGATCCAGTGGAACCTATGGAACTGGATAGGAAAATGCCTCGTTCCTTTACTGTTGATGTAGAAACTGTTCTAGTTCCTGAAGATATTCAACCAAATCTCTGTTCCGTGCCAGATTAATAGTTATAATGCTTGAAAAAAATAATACAGCTAAGATCAAGCCGTTAACAATTGCACAATACAAAATATATTACAAGAATAAAAATATAACCAATTTCCATGTCCCCAACAATGACGCCAAAAACTTGATGGCTTCCCAGCACACACACAAGTGTACTTGGTCTCACAATTAATATAGTGGCTCTTTCAAGCCAGATATTGAACCCAGAGGGACTTGGAATTATGAATTAGTTTTGTAAATGATTCTTATAGGGAATTCAATATACATGCAATTGAATGTAATGTTCGAAGAAATTGATTTATTATATTATTCTATATTTAAATACGGATATGTAAATGAGACTTGGGAAGAAACAATCTAGTATTGTCGATATAAGCAAACGTTCTAGGGCTATGGCATTGCACACATTCGTATATGATCTTAGTTTTTTGATAAACATCATTATTTATCTAATTTTTGATTCCGGGGTTGAAATTATGATGTAGGGATTTATAGTCCTCTAATCACTATTTATATAACCCCCATAACAACTTCGATCGACTTGTGTTGTAGTGATTTAACATAAATGCATTACTGTTATCTTCTAGATTTAACCAAGTTAGTCGACTAAGTACACGATCATGTCTGAATTGCAATTCATGTTTGTTAGTATAATTTTAGATTCAACAAATATAATCTCATTCCTTACACTTATATTCCACTCGTATGATTGCTGAATTAGTGCAATTTAGAGATATTTATTTAATCTAATGGTAGCCAAGCAATTAGAACACATTAATTATGAAGAGTAAGAACAATTAATAATGAGAAATAACTAATAGTTTATATGACACTAATACCATACAACATGTGCTAGACATAACCCCAAAACAAGGGTTTTTATCCTAAATAATCATGTTCAATTCAGAAAATAACATATATAACATTTACGTACAAGAATTGAACGATAGATGTAACCCTAGGTTGCTTAAATATGTTCTCTATTATACTCCCCAAAAAGTCCCAGTAAGACATAAATGATTTGGGGAAGCTATTGAAATGATCTAGAATAAGAAACTTCACATATTTCTCATACATGAACGAGGGTCATTACAAAGAGGACTTTGTAAATCACCAGAAAATAATTAATAAACTCTCTAACAACAGAAACTTACTGGATATCCGAAGTCTTCGACTTAAAACCTTAACTCAAACTAGATGCTATATACACCTCTCGGAGACCATATTTCTAGCTTTCTCATAAGAAATGAGCCTAACCTTATGAAATACTGCACCACTCTCTCACTCAAGAATACGCTTATCAGGAATTTTGAAATGGACAACTCGAGTCCTACAATCAATAATAAAATTGCATGAATAGAGAAATATATGCCTATAATAATATTGAAATACACCATATCTAAATCATAAAGATCATCTAGAATAACCATACCCATAAAGACACAAGGCAACAACAGTAGACTCTATCAGCTATAAAGGAATCACCAGTAGGTATAGAAACAAAAAATAACTCAGGAAAAATCCCAAGACTCACTCTAAACTGTCTAGTAAAATACGTGGATACAAATGAAAGGGTAGATCTAGGGTCTAATAATGCATATATATAAATTCCATGAACCTTTAACATACCTGTTACTATATTGGTTAAATGCTACTAAACCTTTCTAAAGCCCAAAACGTCTAAAAGGTTTCGACATTGACTCATAATGGTACTTAAAGAAGTGCCCTATTGAGATGGTGTGCTAGTGGTGTTGTTGTTGTATTAGTATAAGATCTCCCATTTCCACCTCCCTACCTAGCCACAGGAAAATTCATAATTTTATGGTCTGGATTATAATATCCAAAACACCCCTTCAAGGTTAATTCTAGGATTATGACCTGCCTAGAGACATCCAAAGTATCAATCCTGACAAAGCATATAATGGATAGAATGAGTCCTACCATACTTACAACACACTAGTTTAGTTCCCCCTCCTGTCATACTTCCCTGAAAAGTCATCTGAACTGCTCTATATACCTAACTCTTAGGTTGTCTCAAACCCTATGATAAAACACTAAATGAAGAAGGGTTGGCAACCTAAAATCCTGTTACTACTTCCAAACTCACCACTATACTTGGGATGAATGAACTTAGGATAACCAGTCTTAACCCTCATACTTATCTAACTCTCTCTCTACTTATCACTGTCCTTTGAAATCTGCTATAATCAACCTTCCAATGTCCATTTTACTACATAACATAGCTACCGTTCATGTGTGAATCAACTGAGGAGAAATATTAGCAATAAACATATCAATCCTACAGTGAATGTCTATAACCATCTCCAGAGTATATCTGTAGAGCTTGGTGAACCTCATATTATACTCAGACAACGTCATGGATCCCTTATATAAACTCAAAAAACTATCTAAATCTGTTATGAATCTTTTATCGAGGAATATATACCTATAAGGCTACATCAAACTCATCCCAAGAAGGCAGGGATGCACATAATCCTCTATTATTCTTCCACTAATCACACCAATACCTGGAAACATCTTTCAATTGATATGCTTCCAAGTCTACCGTATCCACATACGACACCCTAATTATATCATGAATCTGACAAACGTCATCAATGAAGTTCTCCAAATACTCCCCAACTCTCAAACCATAGAACTTTAGAGGACTCAAGCTTAGGAACTCATTGACTCTCATCACAGAAGCATCAAGGGCTATTGGTTGAACGACCAAACTAGGAGATGGTTGATGGATCTGTTGAATTAGAAGGTGAATAGAATTTTGAAATTATACTATCATGACATTGTCAGCCTACTGAGGCTCTGGAATAGGAGGAGCCTGATTTTGCTAACCTTGACTTTTGTCCTGACGAGTTTGCATCCTACATAGAGGTATGATCTAAAACTGTGTAAATCATGAATAAGAATAAATTATCAAAGTTAAACTCCAAAGAACTAAATAGAACATGAATAATAGGAAAAATTTCCAATGTGCCCAGTTTTCTATCAGTTATAAGTATGATTCCATTCATTCAAATAACTATGAGTTTACCTAATACTGACTTTTAGAAATCCTAAGACACTAGAAAGAATTCCTTTGGTTTGAAGTTTTTTGATACCCCAGAGTTACCCCATGGGAGGGACGATATCCTTAGCTACTAAGTTATGTTAGCATCCTCAAATGACCAATGGCTCATGCAAGCTCTAGTCTCAAGCACTCATCAGAAGAAGTCATTCTTGAAGTTTCTTTCAAATAAACTAACTCATGAACTAGATTATGACTTTTAAAGGTCAACCATAAATTTGTTGCTTTAAAACCTGAAAAGAATCATAAGATAGGTTCTTCACCTTATAGCTGAACAAACCATGAACCTTGACAACCATTTGTGGTATTTTTTTACAAATTGTGAACGATGCATATAATTTCCATGTAAGAACTCATAACCATGACCATGCTTAAAAATTCTAGAGAAAATTATAAAAATCATACTTCAACAATAAACTCTTAAATTCCAAAGCTATAATGTCATGAACCTATTCTAAAATTATAATAATTATTAAGAGAATGTGAAAATTAAGAATTTCATCAAAATCAACAACTTGGAGATTCACCTTAGGAATCTATGTTATAGCATGAACAAAAATGCATGAAGGACTTGGGAACAAGGGTGAAAGAAACCCTTGATCATAACCCACATAACTAAAACTTTGAGAATCTTTCTTGAGTATTGAAGGTGAAACCCTAGCCTTTTCTTGAACCTAGAGAGAAAATCCTGACAAGAACCCTAACTTTGATTTTATAAGTGAAGAATTATTGACATAATATTGGAATCAACTTAAGTATTCTTTTTTTTTTAATTTATATCTAATCTATTTTTTGGAACAAACTATTCTTCCTAAATATATCGATTTAAGGCTAAAGAATTTCCTGCCACTACCATATAGTATTCGTCTCTGCCTGGTGATAAATAAAGAATTCATATCCCAAATAAAGTGTTTAGGGAATTTATATTACCCCTTTCCAAGACCAAAAAGATATAGTATTAGGTGATAAGAGCATAGGAAATTATAAAATGACACTTTATTAATATACTTGGAAACTATCATGATCCGGCCACGAGTCCATTCTTAGACTCGTGGGTGCCATTCTACGCCTTGGGTATGAGTTATGGTTTGGACTTTGACTACTGGAAGTGATAGATCACCATATAAGTTTACACCATGAGCGGTGGTATGACACTTCACGACTAGTGAGTGCAATTTTGTACATGGGACTAAAGATCATTATTCTTGAATTTGAAAGAATAATATACATAGAACTACTGTGAAATTCACATTACGATTCATGGTACTAAGTTGTAGAAACTTGAAAAAATATAAAAATCTTAGGTGTAACACCAAGAATGGACCTCACGACTTGTGAAATGACACCCTACGATTCATGGTCCACACTCATGGCCACTAGAAAATAAGTTCCAGCTTATTAAGTCTTAGACATAGTTTTTAAGCTTAATTCAATTATGGGACATCACACCATATATTGCCTATAATAAACCCCATGCTACACATCATTCTGTTTGAGCTCACTACCCTAGATCTGCTCTGGGCGGTGCAGTGTACCATTCATTCATAGGGAATAAGACACATAATGCACATCATATTCCTAGCAAATGAGCTACGCAGCGCAGGGTAATTTCTGACATGTGCATTTTTCCACATTTTATTATACTTTTCTTAAGGTATTTTTTTTTTGTAAATCCACGACTTTTAATACCTAAAAATATTTACTTCTAAGCTTTATAAGAGCCATATATAAGGAAGAACTTAGAGAAATTTTCATTCTCAACATGTTCACCCCAAGTCAAAAGAAAGAACATAAAAAACTTGTATAAATCCCCCAAGTCAAGTTAGGGGTCTCTAGTTCAAGATTCTACTCTCATTAATTTCTTTAGGAATTACTTCCTAGAAAGTATATAGGCTATTCATTTTTGAATCTCTTTTATCTGCACTCTCAAAACTAGTTTGAGTAACATATATCAGAAGTATTTAGGGATAGGGGTTTTTCATGATAGAAATTGTATTATCCATTATTTTTTCAGTATTGATGAATAAATTACATTAAAGCGATTCTTTTCATAATTATTTTCATATTGTCCTAAACTAGATCTTTCAGTATTGTGAACTTTAAAAGATTTTGATTAGTTTTACATGATTCTATGACAAGTTAAATTTATATAGTCCATGATTTCCATGAATTAGTATATTTGTATGTATGTTGAAACTTCGAGAAAACAAGAAAAAATTTAGAAAAATTTTACACTGATTAATGTAGAGTTATAGAATTCAATTAATACAACAATTTACTATTCCTTGCATAGACTTCATGGAAAACCATAGTATATATATGAGACTATGTTATATCCATGATAGTATTTAGCATCATAAGAAGTAAGACTCCTCCAACTACATTTCCTATGTAGGTTTTATCAGTTATCTAGGTTGCCTTTGACCATGTGGATTTTATAATCAACCTTTTCATCTTATTAGTAACCTCTATATCCTTAAAAAGTATAGGTTAACTCTTCTAGCATGAGGTTATTATATTGAATGCCATAAACTCACATAGCATATGTCTTCTAAGAGAAACTCCCACTTCATTCATGTTTCTAATTGCTCTACATTATCATGATTTCAGCTTTTATAGTCCTTCAAAATTTATTTAAATTGTAAGGACTCCATCATGGTCTTTATAGTTTGAGTATCATCCTAAGAATGATACTCAAGTTTTAAGAAGTTGATCTTATGACTTTAGCATAACATCAATTTTAGAATACTAGTTAAACCTCAACTATTATGATTTTTAGTATTTACTCAAGTCTTATGATATATTTGCCTGGTCTCAGTTTATCAGCTTCACATTCAGTTATTTATAGTTAACTATAATATTATAATGCTTTATGACACCTATGTTTGTACCAATATATTCCATGTATAGACTGGAACTTTCAGTATTTGCTTTCTGATAATGATTCGAGTGTTCAGGATCAGTGACTTTATATAAGATGTTCCATAGCTCTAGATTACTAGTTAGATATTTGGTGGTCCTGATATTCTAAAGAACTGGATCCCACGATTCTTCTTCAAACTGGACACTTAGTTATTCCAGTTATTTTTTTATTCTAGAGTTAGTTAAGGGCTTCTCCCAACAACTCCTCAAATATTATGTTAGAGTTTTTCAAACACGGTGTTAGTACTCAGTTTATTCCTTATGGGCATTTGAGGTTATTTATATTATTCCTTCAACTAGCTCAATATAATATTGATCTTTATGTGTCCACACAGTTTACTTCTTAAATTTATAGATTATGCATGATCCAGAGGTCAGCTTAGGGTCACTTGTGGGTCAGGACTACCATGTCCAATACATGGTGTAGGCTTAGGGTGTTACAAAAGTGGTCTCAGAGCACCAGGTTCAAGAGTCCTAGGATGTCAAAAGACCATCTCAATAGAGTTCTATCCATGGATGTGAAGCACTCCACACTTATAACAGAGATACTACAGATCATTTGGGAATAGTCTCCATTATTTTTATTCTCAGTCATGTGATAGAGTTTAACTTTATAGTCTCAATCTAATTTTGTTTTCTGCATATTTATTTCTTATAATTCCCTCCCCCCCAAGCATACTTGTAATGACCCTTAAGGTCATTTATCATTAATATGTAGTGTCTTGCATCCTAGAGTGTTTCGGTAGTTGCCCCAA
>JBDJHY010204734.1:0-11544 GCA_039654485.1 Withania somnifera | reverse complement strand
GGTTACAAAGTTACTGTGAGAAAAAGAAGAAGAAAGAACAGAGATGTTGAACAAAAAAAACAGAGTCGATTAACAGAGAAGGACTGAAGGAGGAGAACTGAAGAAAAAAAGCAAAGAAGAGTAGTAGAGGAACTGAAACAGAGAAGAAAAAAAAAGAGAAACTGAAGACTTACCAGAGAACAAGGAGAATATGTTTGCCGGTAATTGTTGTCGTCAACAAAGAGAACTGGTAGTTGTTGTTGACTGAATAGCTGCTGGAACTTCGGAAATAAGAGACTCAAAATTAACCTTTTACCTTTTAAAACCTAATGAGCTCCCTTTTTTAAAATAAAAAAAAAGGCATCGCCTTTAGTGCCTTGCCTCGTCGCTTTTCTCACCATTGGCTTGCCTTTTTGAAATCAACACGCCACAGGCATGAACGGCAATAAGCCATCGCCTCGCCAAAGGAGAAAGGCGCTCGCCTTTCACAACACTGGGTGAACTTGTACGAAGAAGAATGTGTAGCCAATTTAGCCAGACAAAAAATAATAAATGATCGTTTGGATACGCTCAGAACACCTTTAGCAAATTCAAAGTTCAATTCGAAATCAACTAAACATACCAGCCAGAATCGAGGTAGGAAGGGTAAAAGTAGAGTGGCACGAGGGTTAGGATCAAAAGCCGGAGGAAGTTCCATCATTCGACACCAACAAACTCCAAAAGAAAAGGTTGAACTTGCTTCTTTTCATTTGGAGGGGAATGCTCAACTTTGGTTTTTTCAACTAGAGAAAAATGTCTCAACTGTCTTGGGAAGAATTCAAACATCATTGTGACCTTCGTTTTGGGCCACCAATCAGAAGTCAAAAGTTGGAAGAACTGGCTAAGTCATGCCAGATGACTCTGTGGCAGATTATCAAGAAAAGTTTGAGCAGTTAGTTTTGCAGGCTGGTACACTCATGCAGCCGCAAAAAGTTGAACTTTACACCAGCGGTCTTGCTAATAATATAGCAATTGAGGTTGAATTGCATAACATTCCAGATTTGGCTACGATGATGAGTTTATCCGGGATTTATGAACGCAAAGAACAACCCATTGTTCACTTTGTAAAGAAACTGACCATATCTAAAATGGAGGAAAAGTGACTTAAGGGACTTTGTTTCAACTGTGATGAACTGCTCACCAGAGGTCACCGACGCAAGAAATTATTCTGGATTGACTTTATAGAGGATAAGGAAGAATTTGCTGAAGAAGAGGAAAATATCAATACTTTCCACACTTAGCATTTGAGTACAAGCGTGATTTGAAGGAGGGGAGTAATGTTATCACTCCTAAATCTCCAATGTTTTACAGTAGTAGTTAGAGTTGCAGTAGACAAGTAGTTCTCTCAGTAGTTATTTCATTGTAGTAGTTATCAGCAGTTTCTTAGTCTGTAGTAGTTACTTCTTTGTTGTAGTTTGCAGTTTCTCCATTCCAGTAATTTTAGGAAGTCATGTCCTAGTTTCTAGGTGTAGTTATCTTATAAATATTAAACTCTATGTTTATTCCATAAAGGTAAGTAGAAAATTATTTAGTTTTTTTAGTACTTCGAACTCAAGATATTGTAGGTTCTCTCTTAACGAACCAACACCATAGGTCGTAGGAAGAAGACATCTAATTGCATCTTGCAATTCATATCCAGAGACATAACAAAGGAACTCTAGGTGTTTTGAAAATATAGAGAATAGTGTACAGAAAGTCAAACTAAACTACATTTTTATTGTTATGTTTTTTGTTTAATAAATTAATACTGAAATGACACTGTCTGTAATTGATGTTTTAGGCTCAATATCGACATAAAGCAGTGGAGTTTGGAGTATATCCGTGTATAAGGTTTCAGCACCACCCATGACCTATTGTGATATAATACAAAGTTACCAAGTTCAATAAAATACATAATACTACTAAAGAATGGAAAAGATAAGAAGAGGAGACTAACCCATCCCTCTCCCACATAAAAGATTGACAAAAACATCAACCACCACCAACAATCTCTATTGCAAGTTGCTATTGCATAACCATTACGTTTGGTGCTCAGCGCACAGCCACTGTTAGCCACCACTATAAGCCCTCCACCAATCATAACCACTATCAACCACCACTTCACAATCATCACTATCACTACCACCTATGTCAACTACCGCTTCTAATTTTTAGAACGTGTTCCATCAAACTTAAAGTTTGTACAACATCATGTGAACTAAAATTTACCTTAATATTTTGTAGATATAATCCTTGGATATTATTTATCTGATATCTATAGTTTTTACTTTGAAATAAAAATAAATTATACAAATTCAGATGTAGAGAAAACAAAGACACTCAATTATTCAATGATAGGATATAGTGACATCCTAATACTCATGTGGATTCAAATTCAGAAAAATTAATCTTCAAAAAAGGGACCTACATATACCGATTCTTTTCCTGCTCTAGGAAAGGGATCATCATCTTTATTAAGGTCATGGAGGCCAGGATATCATGTTTTTTATAGGTAAAATAAGGTAACGATATTATGTTAAGAGACATAAAGTGAAAGTACTCCCATTTAGGTTAACTAAATATAAGAGGATTCACTTATTTAGAAAACCAAGGGTGTTTGGATTAATACGTCTAGATTTGTTGTACTTTGAAAAAAGAAAAATCATTCAGAATATCTTGTATTTAATCATAGAATATTTATTTATTTTATCAACATCGAATTGATTGCCAACCATATTGTGCATAACCTATGACTTCTATAAGTGGTATCTCTTGTGTTAGAATAGTAATAGGAATAGGATTGTGTATAATGTCCTACATGGAAAAAGATTGTACTGTAGCGTCTATAAACAGGGCTCAGTGTAATAAAGAAGAACACTCGAATATCTATTTCTCACAATGTATCAAAGCAACACTGACAAAATCCGGGAAAAAATCAGTACAGTTGTAGTACTTCAATTTTCGGTGACAAATAGGGTTGTTTTGGTGTCACTCTCTCTGATGGGACTCTTCGATGGTTCTTCGGTGAAATCCAAAACCACCATAGGGTAGAGTAACACTAGGGTGACATCACGAAACCACAGAGTGAAATGGCTCAAGACATCTATAAATGCTTTTGACTGGGCTTTCACAAGCAATGTGAGACACACAACAGCTCAAATCCCTACTACATATATAACCCAATATTTAAGTTCACGAGTGTACTAAAATGCGAACATAACGCGTGATAAAATGTGCATGCAAACAATAGTATTTTTCTTTTCCAAGCAAGCTGAGAAAAAATAACCGATCACACAAATAACAATAGTCTTCCTCATTGAATAAACTGAGAAAACTCAAATGCTCATGCAATTAACAACGGGTCTTGCTCATCAAGCAAACAGAGAAAGTTATGTCCCGGTTATAAAGGTAATTACAATAACTTCACCAAATGTACTTCTAAATGAAAAATAAGAAGTATATAGGATTTCAAAGATCCCATTTCTTTAGTATCTCATCATCAGGATAGGTTTCCTAGTATCTATCTTTTATTTTTCTTGTTGATTTGTAAGTTAATGAAAATAAGAGGAAACATGTTGGATTTCATAAATCACATTTCTTCGGTATCTCATTACAAGAAAGGTAACTACAATAACCTCACCAAATGTACTTCTAAACGAAAAATAAGAGGAAATATATAAGATTTCAAATATCCCATTCTTTAGTATCTAGTATCTATTTTTTATACTTTTGTTGATTTGCAAGTTGATGAAAATAAGAGGAAACGTGTTGGATTTCATACAAACACATTTCTTTGGTATCTCTTTACAAGAAAGGTTCCCTACTATCTAATTTTCTATATTTAAGTTGATTTGTAAGTTCCAGTTATATTCGGTCCTTTCAGTTAACTTTTCAAACAAGTTAACAAAAAAAGGAGGGAAACTGATGTGATGTCGGGAAGCAGCAATTAAGCCAGGCCTGTTTTTCAAGGTCTAGTCAAGAGGATGCGAGGTATGAGCAACATTGAGGCACCAAACAGAGCTCCAACATACGAATAGAGATGGACCAAAAGGAGCAATCCCGAATTTGAAAGATAGCTTAGAGATGCTAAATTACTAAATTCATGGGTGGAATAAAGAAGAGGGGGACATGCAAAGAATGCCAAGGCGTAAATTTCCTAAATTCGTGAATTGAAGAGGTCAAACAAAGCCCTTACTTCATTAAGGATATAATTGTAATAGTTAGCTCTCCCTTTTCCCTAAATAATATAAATATGAGTTTATTTGATTTGTTACTTAGACTTGGATGATTGATGAATTGAGAAAACTCTTGAAGAGTGTAGTTGTAGTGAAGGGTTAAATTCCCTCTTATCTAGGTTAAGTTAGCTTAGTGCTTAGCTTGCTAATCTAGATTAGTGATGGATTTCTTTCCGTTGTTGGTCTAGAACTTCTTTTCCTTGATGTTCATATTGGTTCCTCATATATGGATTCAGGTGAGTTTCCATTTATTGAATATAAGTCTGTTCTCCCTTTATTTTATCTTCTTGTTGGCTGAAACCAATTAGGAGGTGAGGGTATCAAGTCTCTTGTTGCCTATAATTTCAATTATCTAGTTGATAACTCCTTCTTTCTTCACTTCTCATCTCCAATTTTTAAATCTCTTTATTTTTTAGCCTTTTGGTTTTTGTGTTTGAGTTTCGATTGTGACCCGTAACCGGATCACGTCATTTGGTATTAGAGCCTAGGCTCTTAATTTTCTCCGTCAAATTACAATTCTAGGATCATAAATTAGAAAATCACAAAAAAGTTGAAAAATGGAAAAAAATTCAAAAGAAATCGAGATCTGGGTTGATTTTGTGTCTGTTCTTTGATTTTGAACATTAGGAATTGATCTCTTAGTATTTTTTTTAATCATAGATTCGAATTCGAGTCAAATCCGGGTTGGTTTGGTAGCTCCACCATTGAAGAGTTTTCAAGCTTTGAAATTTGAAAATTGGAAGTTGTTGAGTTGATTTGAAGTGATAAAAGCTAATTACAAATAATTCTCATACTACAAGGAACCAAAATTCTCAAGTTTCGTGGGAATCGAAGAGGTTTTTAGGGAGGTGTAATTTTTGGGGTTTTGCTTGTTCATCGCCTGCATATTTTTCAAATTTGGGTCATTGGGTTTTAATTTGTTGAATTCGAGGCTCCAAAAGTATTAGGGATTGTTTCCTATAGAAAGGAGTTTAGGGTTCAACATTGGTGGAATTTGGTTGAGGTCCAAAATTTGAGTGTTCATTTTTTGCCCATGCATTGATCCGAATTTTAAGCCTTGATTGTGGGTTCGTATGTTGAATTCTAGGCTACAAAAGAGTTAAAGAATTGTTTCTCATAGCTTGAGGAGCTTAGGGTTCAAATTTAGTGGGATTTGAGTGAGTTTCGAGGGAGATTCAAGTTTTGAGAGGTCATCTTTAATGGTGTTCTTCATAGCTTGAAGTGGGATTGAATTGGATCTTTGATTCGTCGGAGTTTTGAGCGTAAAAACTATTGGTGTTTGTTCTCATATCGAAAGGAACTCATGGTTGAAATTTGGGGCGAACCGGAGTTCATTGATTGTGGTTGGATTTTTTAAACTGTTCAAGTGTTCTTGGTGTTCTTGAAGGTGTTCATGTGAAGAAGGTGAAAACCAAGTACATTTGATCTTCTCACGAACTTCTTACTGGGGCAGTACTATAATAGGCATTTGCGAGTGTTTGGATGTAAGTGTTGGTCTGAGGAGAAATTACCAAACGTCTAGCATTCTCTCACGCTTGTCGCCAATGAGGTTTTTATTAAGGCCTAAAGAAGAGTTGCAATTTGGTGTTTGGGACTTGATAGTTGGTTTAATCAAGTAGCCTAGATTGCTTTGGACAACACTCTTGGACGAGCTGCCCTAGCTTGGACAGCCTGCCCTCAAGCTCTCATCTCAAGCCGTCCAACAAGGCAAGGGGAGGCAACCTAGTTTGCTAGGGAAGGAAGCCAAGCAAGAGGCCTGGAGGAGCAGCCCACAAAGGGACGAGCCGTCCTCACCTCTCAAGCCAAGCTGTCCAGCATTTTTCAAGTGCTAGGCAGTGTGATTTTCCTTGGACAACAGCCAACATAAGGAGTTGAACGAGCGGTCCTATCAAGGACGAGTCATCTTCATTAAAGCCACCCAAGTCGTCAACCAAATGTAAGTGAGGCAGATTGTTGTTGTTTGGATGAAAGCTCAAGCAAACCATTGGACGAGCCCCCAAAGGAGGACGAGTCCCCCAAATTCCAAGGCAAGTCGTTCATTTTGGACAGTTAAAATATTTTGGACGGCTCAAGCCCCAAGCTCCAAGGAAGAGTCGTCCCAAGATGGACCCACAAGAAATCAAGTTTCAATAAATTTTTCTAAGAATGAAGGATCAATTCCAACCTTGGATTCTAGTTTCCTAGTCTCTTTCTCATCTCTTCTCACTTAGTATTCAATTAGTATTTGTCCATACTAACTAATACTAGTTATTTTGAGCCCGTTTTATTTCGTACTAATTTTGTTCTTGCTTTTCTTGTTTTACATCTTCGTAGTGTTTTCTTGTTTCCCGTCTGGTTTTCTTTTATTTTCCTTTGTTTGAGTCGATAAAAACTCACTGTTCCACAAAGTATAAGCATACTAATGAAGAGATTGGTCAAGTTAGTTCTATATCAACTTTGGAACAAACGCCTTTAGGTACGCTGAGAGATTTCAATTACGAGAGGCGTAAGACTTTTTATACTAACTTGTTTGTTGAGTTTTGTAGGTACAAAGGAGTTATAAGGTGAAAATGCCATCCATGGATTCGTATTATGTTTGCGATGAGATTATTGAGTATACTTGTACCAATGATGGCTATAAGTATGGAGTCTAAACTCATGGGTACGAAAAAGAGTTCTAAGAGAGCCATGACGGTTCTTATGGGTACAATGATGAGTTTCAAGGGTATGGTTATGGGTCCTATGATGTTGTTGCAGGAGGTTCGAGATATAATGGTGTCTTCCAAGAAGGGGAGCCTATAAGAGAAGGAAATTGTGAGGGTAAATTCCTACCCCTCGTCTTGTGCTACTTTCTATCCAACATGAAGGTGTAAGAGTGTAAGGTGAGCACCAACCCTAGGGCATCATACGGACCAACGAAAAGGCTTGAGTCCCACTTCCCGGTATGCTACAACCAATGTTTCACACCCTAGTTCCAATGCTTCTAGTTCACCAAATAGTGACGATTGTTGGGGTAGGATGAGAGAACCAATGGAGGATGGAGTAAGGGGTCCAAGTTGTCAAAACAAGAAAATCTTAATACAACCAATGTGCAAGATCAATGTGACTGTGTTGTACTTGAGTTTGGTGATCATGCTACCAACAATTACATTACACCTTATACGGTCGAATAGTAGGGAATGCCTTGGGTGATGAAACAAGACCCATATCCGGTTCAGGGTGGGCGTTGGGTAGATAGGAGCGTGAAGGTGTTCTGTTCACTTGGCAATATCAAGAAAAGGTTTGGTGTGATATACTCTCATTACAAGGTTGTCAAGTATTTTTGTGAGATATATGATTCGAAAGTCATGGAATCCCACGTATACGCTTTTGGCACAACTTTGTTAGGGACCTTAAATTGATTTACCTCTTCCCACCAAGTCCTCCACAAGAAGAGAGGTTAAGTGAATCAGCTTTGCTTGGATCAATGACTGTGCATGTGGAGGAACCTTATGAGAATGTAGGGATTGAAATTAAAGAATTTTGAAAGGAACTCCATGAAGCAAAATAGTGCCTACAACAAACTTTTGATGAGTTCTCCCGAATGTGATCAAGATAAAGCCCGGAAATTGGCAAAGATTAATGAAGACTCCTTGTAAGGGTGCAAAACAAAGAAGTCTCCAATTAAAGCTAAACAAGATGCACCATGTGAAGTGAGCACTAAGGAATTGAACATAGAAGGTGAATCCTCCACTCATTGTGCAAACAAATGGAGGCTTGATGTGAACGGATCTTCCAATCCTTCACCGGGAGTCCTTGGCACTTGTCCCAACTCCGATAAAAATGAGAGACAAAATATTGATAAGAGTAAGGGAGTGATATGTAACAACTCTAGAGTGAAAAAGGGAGAGGTAGAGTGGAGTGATGTGAATGGATTGTCACAACCTTCCACTAACTTTTCCTTGTCCTCTAGTTGTTTTGTTTCTTGTGTAGGGATGGCTTGGAAACAAGCCTAATTAGGAGCCTCAACATGCCACAATCCATGAGGCTCATGGAAGCTTTTTAAGGAGCAAGAATGCTCACTGGATACAACCAAGGCAAGGACCAATCTTCTTATGAGCCTAAAGGTAACAAACCTAAGCCTTACACTTGTATGGCTAGTGGCCAAATGGATGTAGGTGATACCTTGTGGTTTAGTGGACCTAATGAGCCTTTGCCTTGTGATGCCCATGATAATATCTCGGTGCTTGATGTTCTAATGTTGTGAGTAACTAAATACTAGTTGATCCTATTGATGATCGGATTGGCTCTCTTGTGAGATCGATTTGTGTTCACCTAGTGTTACTACTCATAGCTTGGAAAGATGTCACTACCATGTGGAAGACATGAACCATTGGGGAAAATTGTATTGACTTGCTTGAACATTTGTGGAACCCAGATGCTGATTATCTTGAAGACAATGCTCTTAATTACGACCCCTTTAATGACATCCTACCCTTGTTTGACAAATATGATAATGAATTATTTGACACGTGCGAGAGTTGTAATTCATATGATGTTCATGGTGGTTTGTGTCAAATTACGAGTCTTTATCTTAAGAGTGATTGCTCTATGCTAGTTGAATCTAGAGGTGGTGATAATATGTTTTGACTTAGAGTTTGAATCCTTTGAGTTTGAATTGCCACCAACTAGCATATTTGATGACGATGGTCGACTTCCTTGTGACAATGACCCACTAAGTAAAGGTTTAAATCATGAGCTTAATGAACCTAACTTATGTGATGAAGTTGCCATAGTTAGACCAATTAAATAATCATGTAGTTTATCTGCATAGTAATTATGATTCCTTGGATTACGATTCCATTTCTTGTTCTCCTCAAAGAACTCATAGGATGGAGTGTATCTTCAAGGATAATATCTTGATTGACGATGCTATGACTATCGATGAAGTGCCTAGTGTATCTTGTGACGTTAAACATATAGCTTCCTATGGAGGTTGTAGTTTGTTTGACGACCTACTAACAAACTTTCCAATGATAGAACCTTCCCTTGGGAGATGGTAGTACATTAATTAGAAGGGATAGTGTTGAGAAGGGAGGCGTGCATGTGCTACAACTGCTTCTTCATCATTGTGTGTTCCCATTCTTGACCATCATCTTGATGTGCTTAAACCAACAAATACAACTTCTTATGACGACACATTAGATGAAGTCAATTTAAGAGATACCTTCTTATACTACCTATTTGCATATGACGATACTTGTGTTGATGTAGAATGTGTGTTGTATGCAACTAGGAGTGCCAATGGGGCAAATACGTTATCTAGTGACCTAAGTGTATGGAACTCTTTTCCATTTAACCCCGGTAATAAATTAACTATTTGTTTTTGTTGGGTGGAGCTTAGTCAAATTGCCAAGCACGATTTGAGTTGGGTGAGTCCATGGAACCTTCTAAGTATCAACCCCATGAGTAATATTCATTGTCGCCTTCAATGGGTTAGGCAAGTTAGGGTATGTGAAAGGACTCTATGTGAAAGCCCACTCCTTTTGGAGAAATATTGGGGCAAGAGAGATGGCCTTCTTTCACAAGGCAACTTGTTTACTTCATGTAGCTCAATTTGTGAATGTTTGCTTACATTGGAATTGAATCTAATTGCAAACTTGCAAATGAGGTTACACTGAGGGGAACTAGTTCTCTTAGCACCTTTCTATATTACCTCTTTGCTTATGATGACACCCATATTGGTTTGGGGCTAGTCTTTTATAGGGGTAAAGGTCTCATGTGGGTGAATAATGCTCTTATCTATTGGTGTTTCCCTTCTACAAGGATTCTTTTGATCTTAACTTTTGGGATAGCCAAGCTTCTTATGCCTTGGACCTTATCATGTTTGTTTGGCTATGGTGGAAGAATTGGTTATCCATGATGATTTATATTTTTTGGCAGGTTCTCATTTACACTAACCATTGTACTAAACCCCCATACCATGAGGATATATTGATTTTCTGTTCTCCTTTATTGTTGCAAGATTTGGATTCGAGGATGAATCATTTTCAAGAAGGGGATGACGATGTGATATTGGGAAGCACCAATCAAGTTAGACCTATGTTTCAAGGTCGAGTCAAGAGGATCCGTGGCATGAGCAACATTGAGGCGCCAAAAAGAGCTCCAACGGATGAATACAAGGAGCAATGCCGAATTTGGAAGATGGCTTGGAGATGCTAGATTCCTAAATTCATGGGTGGAATAAAGAAGAGGGGAGCATGCAAAGAATGCCAAGGTATGAATTTCCTAAATTCGTGAATTGAAGAGGCCAAACAAAGCCCTTACTTCATTAAGGGTTAATTGTAATAGTTAGCTCTCCCCTTTCCCTAATTAGTGTAAATAGGAGTTTATTTCATTTGTTACTTAGACTTTGATGATTGATGAATTGAGGAAACTCTTGAAGAGTGTAATTGTAGTGAAGGGTTGAATTCCCTCTTATCTAGGTTAGGTTAGGTTAGCTTAGCTTAGTGCTTAGCTTGTTAATCTACATTAGTGATGAGTTTCTTTCCATTATTGATCTGGGATTTCTTCTCCTCGATGTTCATATTGGTTGCTCATTTGTAGATTGATGTGAATTTCCATTCGTTGAATACAAGTCTCTCCTCCTTTTTTTTATCTTCTTGTTGGTAGAACAATTAGGAGGCGAGGGTATCAAGTCCTTTGTTGCCTATAATTTCAATTATCTAGTTGACAATTCCTTTTTTCTTCATTTTCTCATCTCCAATTTCTAAATCTATCTTTATTTTTTAGCATTTTGGTTTTTTGTGTTTGAGTTTCGATTGCGAAACGTCACCCGGATCACGTCAGAAACAAAGTCCCATCTCTCGCATAGTACCTTCAGAATGGGATTAGCTAGACCACAAGGGAAAAATAACTAATGGTCACAACACTATTTATGTTACCTCAAGAAGCTCAGATCCCCAAGGGGGGCTTGTCCGTAGAGTATGCCTATCATACTCAAGGAAAAAGTCCCTAATGCGCTCACTAACTGGGTATAATGATGAACATAGTCGTAAACGCAGCTTGA
The DNA here is from genome assembly GCA_039654485.1 of Withania somnifera. Classification (NCBI taxonomy): domain Eukaryota; kingdom Viridiplantae; phylum Streptophyta; class Magnoliopsida; order Solanales; family Solanaceae; genus Withania; species Withania somnifera. The sequence continues at coordinate 285 of JBDJHY010204734.1, read as the reverse complement.
AGATATTCTTTCCATCGTCCAAGTAGTCCAGCCTCTCCTACAAGAAAGAAACATAAAAGAAATTATGACATCATCAGAGCTATCATACCTGTCACATGTCAAAAACACAATGAACATAACCAAAAGAGTGAAATCCAGTGGGACTAGGATAGATTGCTAAGGTAGCACGAAAACTGTCATCAGGTCGAGGCAGCCTAAGGAAAAGACAAGTATCTATGGCTGGGCACAAAAAAGATTAATAGCTGTTCCAGCTATTATCGCGACTGGAAAAACAGTGATTCAAGA
>JBDJHY010204724.1:0-11544 GCA_039654485.1 Withania somnifera | reverse complement strand
CCTGTAAGTTTTTGTATGATTTTGCATATCCTTTTGTTTATTTTTTCTCCCTCATTATTCGTTGTGATTCATAACCTCGAATCATATCACTTGGTAAAACTTACATTAATTCATTTCGTGAATTACAATCCTTGGTTGATCAATAAAAAGAATCACAAAAATTTGAATTTTTTTGTAAATAAAATAAAATAAGTGTTCTTTGTTGGTTTTGAACATTAGAAACTTTTTCTCTAGTGTTCTTGAGTATTTATCTTTATTTTAAAGTCATTCTGGGTTAGTTTAGGATGAATCAACATTGTTTTACTTGAAGAACCTGAGGGTATAGAACTAGGTTTCATTGGGTTTTGATTTGGGAAGAGTTTTAGGAATAAAATCATTTGGGGATTGTTCACCATCACATAAGGAACATATGGTTGAAATATTTGTACAACTTCGGGTTCGTCTGAGTAGGTTGTGAAGTTTTAATGTTCTTGGTGTTCCTGATAATTGTCTAGTCTTGTTGAAGTAGAAGTTTAAAATGAGTGTTATTTGATATAAAAGTGATACAATCATGGATGGAACCTATCCTTCAAGACCATTCACGAGGAGCCAAGCTAAGTAGTTAAAGGCCTTGCAAGTTACCATGTGAAAGAATTAAGAATGGGGGACTTTGTACAAGCCCCAATTGGTGATTTACAACATATAGGAAGCTTGTGTGATGCAAGATCAATCTTTTGGAACCCAAGGAAGGGAGGAGCTGGATGGCCCAAAACATGAGGGGCAACTTGATATTTCAAGAACTTGCAGGACTACTTTGACATATTGAGTCATATATGGGCCAATGTTTAGATTTTGAAAACTTGTTTTAGTATAACTAGTTGGTCTTCCATTTTATTCATTGGACTTGGATGAAAAACACTTCGAAAGCTTTGAAAGCTTATAGTTTAGAAACCTAGAGTAATTTAACGTAATCTTAGTTTGAGTGATTAGATGTGGATTCCCTTGGTTTCTATGTAACTTCTTTATTTTGATTAAATAAAGGATATTCCATTTGTGTATTTAAAATTGGGTTTCTCTTGGTTGATTGGTTGGTATTTATCACAATATGTTGGTTCAATTAGGAGGTGAGGGTATTAAGTCCCTTGTTGCCCATAAACTGGTGAATTATTGTAAATTTCTGCATATCCTTTTTCTTTGTTTTCTTTCTCCCCTCATTTTCATGTGTTTTGTAACCTGAATCACATCATTTAGTATCATATCTTAGGCTAGTAATTTATTCCGTCATTTTACAATCCTAGGTTCCTAAATAAAAAAATCACAATTTTTTTTTTTGAAAATCTATTTTTTTTTTGTTTTGGTTTTTATTTGGTATTTTGGACATTAGAAACTTTTTATCTAGTGTTCTTGAGTTAATATCTTTGGTTTTCAGTCATTCTGGGTTGGTTTTGGAATCATCACCATTAGAAACTCTGAAGATCTTGAAGGTGAAGAACTAGGGTTTAATTAGGTCTTTGATTCATTGGGTTTTTTTGAGTAAAAGCTATTAGGTTTGTTCCCATATTGAGACGAGTGTGTGGTTAAATTTTGGTGTGGATTGGAGCTTATTTGAATAGTGCTGTGATTTTGAAATTGCTCAAGTGTTCTTAGGGTTCTTCAACATGTTCATGTGTAAAAGGTGGAGGTAGAGCATAACTGATCCATCTTACTCAAGTAAAAGTTGAATAAAAGTGTTTGAGATTTTATTTTAAGCCGTGTCAAGGTTAAAAGAGTCAAAACAAGTTAGATATGCATATGGAAATCAATCCAAAAGAACTCGGCTTAGGCAGTCTACTTGGTGAGTGACGACTTGGCTTTGGAGTCCTTGATGAGCCATCAAGCTCCTCACGAGCCATCAAACCCATAACACCCAAGTCGTTAGCCATGACTCATGGAGGCATTATATATTTCCCTTGGCAACCAACCATTGATGAGTTGTCATCTTGTTGACAAGCCATCATAAGGGTTAAGCCAAGTTGTCAACAAGTTGAGGCAGTGAGATTTTTTGATCGATGACCAACCTACTAAACCCTATTGACGAGTTGACGTGCACTAGAAAAGTTGTCACCCCTAACCAAAGTCGTCAGTCACACCAAGAATTAGACTACTTCAAATCCATTTGACATATTCCACTTGACTAGCCGTCCCAAGTGTGACGAGCCCTCAACTTTGGGTTAAAATTGAATATCAAGTTTCAAGGTTTGTGATTCCATTTCAATCCTGAATTCAAATTTCTTAGTCCAATTTCATCTCTTCTCAACTAGTAATCAATTAGTATTAGTTCATACTAATCAAATACTAGTTCATTTGATTTCACTTTTTCGTATTTAGTTTTATTCTAATTTCTTATACTACATCTCATAATTTTTTTTTCATTCAAGTAAGGTATTTATTTAGATCATTTTTAGTGTCTACAAAGATATATTCTTACAAAAATCTTGGAGACCTTGAGTTGGTTTTGTAAGGATAGTTTGATATCAACCTCAAGACGAAGCCATAGAAGTAAGGTGAGAGTTATATATGAGTGACATGAGGCATTTTCTACTAACATTGCGTGCTAGGTTTGTAGTTAACAATGTCTATTCAGTATCTAAAAAGTCCTAAATAGAAGCCAAATCCACGAGAGAGAATCCTTTGAAGCCAATCTAGAGGCCGATAAAGATAGAAGGAATCACAAACTTCCCACTTTTGAATAAGTGTGATAAATGTAGAATTTCTCTTTTTGAGGATCTGATCTGGTTTTAATAGATGCAAGGTTGGATACAACTATAGATGGAATGCAAGGGCAATTTGGGGAGTTAAATAATCTTTATGGAGAATTGAGAATGTGGGTAAGGAAAGTGGAAGATAGAGTGGGGGAGACAATGGAAGTAGAGAGGACTCTCCTCACACAACTCATGATGGAGGACGAAGTAAGACTCCGAGATCATCTCCCACCATCACCTCGGGTCAACTGAGGGAGATGAATAGACGACAATAAGAGAAGTCCCCAATTCAACAAATTATCAACTTCCAAACAAATTCCTCTCAACAAATAATAGCGGGAACACCACATGCACATTAAAAACTAAAGCTCCACCAAAGATCCACCTCAAATTATTCAACATGCACACTTGCATGAACCAAAACTACATAACCCACAAATGACTACCCCACATCACAATGCTCCAATCATACATCAATATGATATCTTTTATAATACTTCTGCTTTTGATTATCTTGATGAAGGGTATGTATGTTGATTTTCTCTAAAGTGAACTCTATAATGATCATCATGATTATGGAGGATGGTGGGAAGAGAAAGGTTCGAAGCTCAAGAAAGGAACCAAGGTATGGGATTGCATCTATATGGGTGTAGATGAGATAGAAATATACGTAGAGGAAATAGTGGCATGGGTAGAGGAGATAGGCTTGGGACCTAGGATGAGTATTTGGTGGAAGACCCAAAAGGCAAGTCGGGAGAGGTGATACGGATTGAGGAATCAACACTATCAACCTTACACAACCCACTTTCTAGGGAGGTAGTGATCCAAAGGAATTTATTAAATGGAAGCTCCAAACTGAAAGGATCTTCCTCACCAACAATGTGTCGGAGGCTATGAAAACCAAGTATGCAATAACTCAATTAGAGGGGTATGCTTCAACTTGGTGGAAGCATAAAGAAGGGAGAGGGTAATAAATCACAATTATTTTTTACCTACTTGGACGGAGATATTAGAACTTACGTGATATGAATTTCCCAAGGCTATTCTTGACAAATCAAAGTATGGAAGACTTATTCAAGAGATGCAAGCATGAATACCTTTAGGATGACTTTGATGAATTTAAAGACCTTATTTGATGCTCCTCGATATCATTATCATGTTTGGATAGTCTCTTGGGGAAAGAGGAAGGCTCGGGAGCTTGCAAGAACTTGTTGAAGAAATGGATAACCTATCCAGGGATGGACATCCCATCCACCCTGCTGTCCAAAATAGGCAGGCCTTCCAATTGGTGGTCTAAGCTTGTACTGGACACCCTCCCAACCGTCTCTAAGCTTTTGGAATGGTTTATGGAAAGCGTCTTCTAATTAGAGGGCCTTTTATTTATCTCTTACTACTTTAGGGTTAATAATATGTTTAATATAAGACCTAGTCTATATATATTAAGTCTTAGAAAATTCACAAGATTTTGATGATATGATGAGTTGACTCTTATGAGTTTTGTATCTCTTTGATAGAGATGATAAGATTTGGTTTAATCTTTGATTGAACCTTGTAAAAAGTATGGTTTTAAGGAGATTGATTTCCTTCGGATTTCCATAAAAGTGTATTTCTTGATTCAAATTAATTGAATGGGTCATAGGTTTTGATACACCCTTTCTTTCTATTAGATTTACTTTTCTTGTGTTTAACTATAAAGATGCCTTTATCCCTATAGATTTAGGAGCTTGCCTTAGGACAGAAACTGTTGATATTTGAATCGCGTACGGAGCTAATTACTCTAAGACTTCTATCTTTGTTTTGTATCCCTTTATCTTTATTTTTGTGTATGTCATTTCTTCATATCTGTTGCCGTATCATTTGGTATCATATAGGATACATATCCATATAATTTGGTATCAGAGCTTCATTAGAATTTCATTTTAACAAAGTTTTCCTTGTGGTTTTGATATCTCTTGAGTCAAAAAAAGAAAAGAAAAGAAAAGAAAATAGGTAAGAAAATCTTTATAAAAAATTGTTGTTGTTTCTTAATTATGATGCTAGATCTTTGTTCCTCAGTATTAATTGAGTCACAATCCAAAGTTTCTAGTCATTCTAGGTTGATTTGAGATACCTACCATCGTTGGGTTTGAGAGCTTGAATAACATGTAGTGGGTCTTGGATTTTTGGGTTTTTTTGGGGCTTAAAAGTTTTGGGATTTGATTACTAACTTGTTTAGAGGTCAAATATAAAATTTGGATGAATTTGGAGTTGCAACCCTTAGGGTCAATTTTTGGATATTCTTCATCCTCTTTATGAACTTGAAGAATTCGTAAGTGGCTTCAATTTTTTGGAGGATTTGGTTTGGAATTGATGTTAATTTCTATTGGGGTTTGTTCTTTTTATCAAGGGTAAATTAAATCTCAAGTTTCAAGGTATTCAAAGATTATTTGAGAGGAGTTCAAAAATTGGGTGTTCATAGTCTTCCCTATTTTTATCCAAAATTTGAGCTTAATTTTGGGTATTGATTGATTGATTTCGAAGCTCTTAGAGCATTTAGAAGTATTCCTCATATCTCATGGATTTTTAAATAAAAATTATAGTGATTTAAGTAAGATTCAAAGTTTGAAGTTCACCTTCAATGGATTTCTTCAAAGTTTGAAGTGGGTTTGAATTAGGTCTTAGATTTGGGTGAATTTTTGTGTTGAAAAGCAGTGGGGTTTGTTCCTTACCTCAAAATCAATTTGCGGTTAAAATTCATAGTTATTCGGGGTTCGGTTAAGGGGTGTTAGAAAATTGAAATTAAAAATATTTTTCTTGGTGTTCTTGGGTGTTCATGCGAAGAAGATAATGAAAAGGGGCCTTTGATAAAAAACACATGATTAAAAGTTAGTGAAACCTGTTTGGGCTTGATTAATTGCTTAATTAAGGTCTAAAATTTTCCAAGGAAGCTAGAATTTGAAAGAAGGATCATGTCTTAAAAATTAGTTCGGGGTTGTCTAAAACCTTACGATAGGAATTTTGGGTGAGCTGTCTGATCTTGGATGAGCTTCCCAAGCATCCTGCTCATAAGGTTTTGATCTGGAACTTTTTGGACGTTATTTTGGGTGAGCTTCCCTTCTCCAAGAGAGCTTCCCACTCTCCATCACCAAGATGTCCACAAAAACAAAAGGAGGCAGATTAGTTTCTTTGGGACAGCTCAAGCCTCAATACTTTCGACGAACTATCCAAGAAGAGACAAGCCTCCCTCAAAGCCAAAACAAGACATCCAAAAATCTAGATAGGAAGGATAGATAATTATGGCTCAAGCCACAAAGGACGGGCTACCCTCAAGTCGGCGAGCTGCCCAAAACACAAAAATACTTAACAATTGATGCCAATTCTTATGGAATCAAATCAACCTCAGATCCAGGTCTCTTATTCTATTCTGATTTCTTCTCAACTAGCATTGATTATTAATAGTTCATACTAGTTAATCACTAGTTTAATTTTGGATTTTCACTTCTTTCGTACTTAGCTTTCTATCAAGCTTTTCTAGATTTACTTTGTAAACTTTCTTGATTCTCGTCCTTTTTTTTATTCTTTGTTGTGTCAACAAGAATTCATTATGACCTCTAGCATTAATGGACACTTGGATACTTCTAGATTCAGAAAGGGTTAAGACAAGTCGAGCTAAACTTGTGAGGTATTGAAAGAGATATATAGAGTATTGGTGAGGATTTTTCATAGTAACTTTGTTTGTTAATTTTGTAGGTACATTTTTTTTTTGTATCTGTAAGGAGATGTCATTTATAAATTCATATTGTGGGGACTAAGACTTGGGCGACTATGATTGTAGTAACTAAAGATATGTATACAACGATGTGGAGCTTAAAGATTCTATGAAAATAGGCATGATCATGAGACATATGACAATAAGAGCTATTATTCTGGAGGTTGTTGTGAGGGAAATGATGATAAAAGCTCATATGGTTATAGTGAAGGGTATGAGGAGTCTTATATGGGTTCCTATGATGATAGTGGAGTGTGTGATGAGTTTTACACTTCCCGAACCATGAGAAATTCTAGTATGAGATATGGTTTATTTCCCACCCTACAAGACAGGATCTATGAGAAGGGTTCTCCTAGAGAATATTGTTATCCTAGTTCCATTAGTATGAGTGGTTATTCGATCTTAGTAGAAGTCATTAAATTGGAAGTAGAATCCACATCTTATACTTCTTATGCCAAGCCACAAAAGTTGGGATATATAGATTGGGATGGTTAACTCACTCTTTCTATTTTTGAGGGAACATATGACCTTGAAATCTATCTTGATTGGGAATTTAAATGTGGGCGTATTTTACAAAGTCGAAATATCAAGGAAGATAAGAAGTTTTTTAATGCTCTTAGCTATCTAAAAGGGAAAGTGTATGCTTGGTTAAGGGTGAGGAGAAACACTTTTTACGTTATTTACACTTGGAAAGAGTTGAGAGAGCATTTGAGATCCAAGCATGTTTCAAAAGGGTACAAAAATATCTATATTAGGGATCCTAGAAGGCAAGTTCATAAGATAAAAAATAAAATTTATGGAGTTATGGGGTTTGATCTTGTCTTCGATTAGCCTTTACACAAACTATGTCACCCCATCTACCATGAAGTACCTAAGGATACCTTTAGTCACCTAGATATATCCATATGTCAAGGGTGGATACAAGGTTATAAGTTTGTGAAGGGTTTCTTTGGTTTCAATGGATTTCGAGAAGAGGTGTGGTGTGACGTGTCTTCTTTGAACAATTTCAATATGTGCTTTAGAGAAAACTGGTTTACATGTTGGGGGATTCCAAAAGAAGAGAGTTTTTCTAAATACTTTATGGACAAATGGGGTCTTGAAATACTTACAACTCACATAGCAAAAATTAAGAGAGAACAGATTGAGAGGAGTAAGAGAGTGCAGAATGGTAACCTAAGAGGGAAAAAAGAGAGGTTTTGAGGATTGTTTCCATAAACCCAATCTAATCCTTCTTCTTCTTGTCATTCTCTTAATGACTCTTATGTAGGTACATGATTGGTGAGTGAAGTTTCTGACATGAAGCTTATTTTTGAGGAATTTAAGGATGACATAGCCTCTTTTCAAGAACAATTAAAAGCAGAAACCATGATGGTAGAGGCCTATCTAGGTAAAGAAGAATATTTCGATGGTCCCAAAAGGAAAAATACTAATCTCAGCACTTAAAATGATGTCAATGAGTATAATTCTAGTTTGAATTCTAGTATTAACTTATCTTTGTGTGAGATTAATTGTTCTTTGCCTTGTTTTGACAATGTACAATTTGAGATCATGGAAACACTATTTGATCCTTTAGATGATCGAATTGATTCTTCTCACAAGATTGATTTGTATCCACGTAGTATTGCCACATGTTCTTTGATTGATAGTATATTTTCAAGTGTTATTTTACATAAAGTGATACTATTCTTATTGAGGATATACCAACATTAGTTGATCCTATTGATGACAGTGTTGATTTTCCTAGTGAGACCAATCTATGTCCACCTAGTGTTCATATAAGTACTCTCAATTATAGTGCATTATCTTATGGTGATGACATTGATTGAATTGATTTTAAATGTGAACCACTAGTTGAGGATGTTTGTGGTGCATTTAATGATCTTCTAACTAGTAATATTTTCGAAAATGTTGATCATGAGGCTAGGAGTAAGTCTTTGGGAAAGTCATGCATTGAGGATTCTATTTCCTATCATTTTCATAGATATAGTATGCTTGAAAGTAATTCAACTAATGATGTTTCGCTAATGGAGAGTGAAATTTCTAGTTTGAAGCCTTCTTCTATGAACGATAGTTCTCTCTCTAAGTATAATATCTTGTTTGAAATAAAATATAAAATCATTCCCTGGGAAGTCGTCCCTCCAAAGTTATAAATCTCTTCTTAGAAGATGAGAGTACACTTGTAGGGAAGGGCCATTTCAAAGGAGAAGGTGGTGCATGCTCTCTATGTGTTACTTCTTATTCCGTGTGTGTCCAAATTATTGATGATGTTGCCATTAAGGAGACTTAGATGAAGTTGTTGACTTGAGTGACAACTTTATTTATTAGTTTCTTGTATATTGAAGATAAGGTGATGTGTGCTTTATCCTTGGATCTTTTTCATTAGCTGACCTTCAACTTGATGGTTTGTATGATGCTATTGAAATGAATAATCATCTTACATTTGAGGGCCCCTAAAATAAAGTTTTTTTTTGAGAAACAACTTTCTGTATTACCTATATGCATATGATGATACTCATGAAAGTAATGTTTATTTATATGTGATTAGGAGTGAAAATCGTGTCAATGGGAATTTTTTTGATCCTATTTCATATTTTGGTTTCCTATTTGACCTTGGGGTTGGTTTCCATTTCCTTAATGATAATGCCGAGCTTGGTGTCCATGACATTTTTAATATGAGTATGGTGGTTGGAATGTTTAGTAAAGTGAATAGTAGTAAGAATTATTCTCGATCATGTGAATATGATTTGGTGTTATTACCTAATCTTATGAGCTTGATTGTGATTTATATGCCAACTTGTGCAGGGGACACCTTTGTATTTGACCCCAATGATGGATTTGGAGAAATCCCATTCTTGATGATAGACAATGTGTTAGGAGAAATCCAACTTGGGTTGACCTTGTTGATGATATTTCACTTAATGTTTCTTGCCTCAAATGGGTGTTTGTTCTTTATGAAATATAAGACCATTGATGAGTTGCATGTGTGTTTGCCTAAATACAATGGGTCCTTTGATTTTCCCCTTTCTCAAGTCCCATTCTATAGCCAAGTATATCTTGCGTTGTAAGGTTACAAAACCTTTGTGCTTCATTTTGATACATGGTTATTTGTCAAGTGTGTGAAACCATGGCAAGGTGATAAAATTATTATAGATAACCCTAACCCTCATGCCATGAGAATGTGTTCTCTATTGTCTTTCACTATGGTTTTACTAGGTTTGGGTTCGAGGATGAATCCTTTTGAAGAAGGGGATTATGATATGAATCAGTCCGAGGCTATTCTTAAAAAATCAAAGAATGGAAGCCTTATTCAAGAGATACAAGCTATGAATGCTTTGAGGATGACTTTGAAGGAATTAGTTGGTGCTCCTCGAGATTAATATCCTATTTGAATAGTGTCTTAGGGCAAGAGGCAGGATTTGGAGCAAGCATGGGCTTATTGAACAAATGGATAGCCCAATTGGGGATGGACAAGCTATCCACCCTGCCACCAAATTTCTTGTCGAAGCTTGGACTGGCTGTCCTCGCAACCGTCTCTAAGATTTTGGACTGGTTTGGAGAACGGGTCTTCTAATTTGGGGGATTTTATTTATGCTTCTACTTTGAGGCTAATAATAGATTTAACTTAAGTCCTAGTCTACATATAGTAAGTCTTAGGGTTTTCTTCATAGGATTTTGATGATATGATGAATTTTGTGTATCTCTTTGATAGAGATGATAAGCTTTGGTTTAAGCTTTGATTTCACCTTGTAGAAATTGTGGTTTCAAGGAGCTCGAATTCCTTGGGGTTTCCATAAGTGTGTAGTTCTTGAATCAGATTAATCAAATGGGTCATACGGTTTGCTACACTCTTTTGTTTTATTAGATTTCCTTTTCTTGATTTCACTACAATTCCATCTTTGTTTAGTATCCCTCTATGTTTATTTTTTGTGTATTCCTTTTTCGCATATCCGTATCTATATGATTTGGTATCCGAGAAGATACATATCAAAATTATTATGGAGGCAAGATATGTCCCACCCAACTATCACGGGGAAATTCTCAAAAGGGTGTATGCAGTTAGGCAAGGTTCCAAGAGCCTTGAAGACTATTATAATGAGTTTGAAGGTCTACGAATGAAGGAAAAGTTAGAGGAACCAATGCAACATACAATGATATTCTTTACCAATGGGCTATAGAGTGACATTTCAAAACCTATGAGACTTAAACATTACCATAGTTGAGGCAGATTTGAAGGAGGAGAAAGCTTACAAAACCAAAAACACATCTACCTCTCAAATCAAGGGGAGTGAGAAGTGGAAGTCTTCTTCTTCTGAGACACATCTAATATTGTAGGCAAGGAGATGCAAGATAAGAGTGACTCCAAGGGAGATTTCAAGACAAGGGCGACTTCAAACACAAGGGTGGCTTCAAGCCCCAGAAAGGTAGTGCTTCTAAAACTAACTTTCCTAGGACCTCTACTATTCAATGCTTCCAGTGTCAAAGGATAGGGAACATAGCTAGTAAGTTTCCTAATAGAAGGGAAATCATGGAATTTTGAGAGAGGTACCAAACCAATAGTAAAGATGATCCTGGTAATGAAGGAAAGATTAAGGGGCATAAGAGTGAGGAAGGGAAGGGGTCCTCAGGTAGTGAAGAATATAGGGAAGATGAAAGGCCTACTTGGATTTTTGAGGAGGATAGGGACTTTGATTTTTAATTAAGATGAGCAATTACTGGTGAATACGAATTTGTCTTGTGTAGTAAGGCAAAGCATGAGAGCTGTTAATAAGGAAGAACTTGACCAAAGGGAGAACTTGTTTCATGATAGGTGCAAGGTAATGAAAGATATATGTGCTTTGATCATTGACAGTGGAAGTTGCACCAACGTTGTGAGCTAACCCTTGGTTGAGCATTTGTAATTGCCTACAAGGAACAACCCTTTTCCATGTAGGTTTCAATTGCTTAATGAGAGTGGTGAAATGAAGGTGACAATAAGTCTTGAGTTTCACATTGGTAATTACTGATCATAGGCAGATTTACCTGCCTATAAGCTATATAACTTGTACTAATCTACTTTGTTTTGAGAATAATTGCGTA
>JBDJHY010204714.1:0-11544 GCA_039654485.1 Withania somnifera | reverse complement strand
TTGAATTGTATGCTTGAACTTGAGATTTGAAATACTTGATTTGACTTTGATTATTGAGTTGATACCTTAGGTAGAACTTGGACTTGTGTATATGTTTTCGGTTGAAGATAATTGTTATTCAATTGGAATACTTTGTAATGGTTTGATTCATAAATTTATTTTTATATTATTATGATGCCCTGAGATGGTTTGATTGGGTTGGGACATATTCGTATAGATGTTGTCTGTACTAACTTGATAAAGACCTTTAAAAACTGAAATGTGATGCCCTATTGAGGCAAAGATGATATGAATGGGTCGTTGAACCATTCACTTGATTCGGATTATAAGTTGCTTTGAATTGACTAATATGATTCAAAATGGTATCTTGATGTACAAATTGGGACCTAATTATGTACTTGTTGTTGAGAGTGTGCTGTATGATTTATTTAAACCTTTATTGTCACGACCCAAAATTCAAATTGTGATGCTATCTTCATCCCAATAGTAGAAAAGACAAAAACTCTGGCATGGAGCGACAAGCAATGGGTCAGTAATCAGACCAGAAGAAGAAAGAAAATAAAAAGAGATGAAGAGAGAATAGTGGATGAACAACAATAAGCAACATAAAGAACCCCAAAAACCTAGTATCATTTCTTTAGAGAATCTATATTACAAAGTATCAAAAATTGTACAACCCAGGGGAGAATAGTTACAAAATTTAACAATCTTGGGAAAAAAATAAGGGCAGCTCATTATCAAAGGGAGAATCAGCCAGCGTGAACATAGAGTGCTCATTGTATCTCCGAAACTAAGCTCTAACCTAGCCCGTATAACTATATCATCCTTGATAACTCATACTAGGATCTGCACCACAAAAAGATGAAGAAGGGCAATATGAGTACAAAAATAAGGGTACCTAGTAGGCATTATAGGTCGACTAGAAAAAACAAGAATTAATAAAGAGTAATCATATAAATGAGGTAGGGAATACCCTACAAGTATAGAGAGATAGCAAGAAAAAAACTACTACAAGTAAGCACAAATAAGTAGAAGTCTATGTCACACGTACGTGGAGCTCCAGTGTGACAACCACAAAAAAACAGATATATTAAATTAAGAAGGAAGTCACAGAAGCCAAGTATATAATACTAGCAGCAGATAAGGTACAGAAAGAAGTAAAGATATCACAAATTTAACAAATAGAACCCATCCTGGTATCTCATAGTACTAGTGGGAATACAATAGCTAGCTAAGAAAAAAAACTGACCTGACGTCCCATACCTCCGGTAGGCACAAACGATCCAAGAACCCAACAAGATTTCCCCCGTAAGCCCAAAAAGTACAATCAAGGGAGAAAATGTAATGCAAGGGGGTGATGAGAAAGTAAAAAAAATGCTGGCATGCACCTTCCCGGGGATATTCTTGACACAGAAGGGACCCACATGATACACCTCTATATGCCACTAATCCCCTTGTATACCCCTCCCATAGGTTGTGCATAGCACCCGATGCATAGTGACCCAAACTGACAGGGCCCATGTAGGTATTCTGGTCCCACATGTAAAAGTACCTCTAAATAGCCACTCAGGGCAAGAACAATGGGCAAGGATACAAAGAACTCAGGCTCAACCCGTATAAGTTATCTTAGTAAAACTCAAGTGCCGCCATAAAGGCCAACCTAAACCTTTGTAAAAGTTCACAAAAAATCCTATATTATAATAAAATAGCTCTGTACTTCTCAGTTGTTACGGAAGGTATAATATAGTATTCAAATCTGAGTTCCAGTTTAGATAAGCTGGTTCAGGCTATATTAAGGAAAAATAGCTCTATACCACAGAGTGGCTGTGGAAAGTATACATATAAGTAGAAAATCTCTTCCAAAATTTAGTCTGATGCAAAACCAAGTAATGATATCATTAATTCCAAAAAATCCCAAAGTTGGTCAATACAAGCCTAAAAACAATGCATGCTCGAAAAAAAACATAACAACATATGAGATCGGCTACTAGGCCACCATCTAGAATCGGGGGATAGAAACTAAGCTTAATCACTAAGTTATTCCACTCCTCAACCACAGTATGGTCCAATGTCTCATTACAAAACACCTATAAAGGGTTTCACAGAGTCCATAGATAGAGGAAATAAAAGAAAAGTTAATAGAATAAGAAGACAAGTAAAAGTAATATCAACCAGAGGAAGTATATTAGAAAACCCACTTTACGATCGCTATTTACAATAAGTACATTTAGATAATACCCAATATAAGAATAAGTAAATCATAGCCTACCTGGGCATTGAAGATGATCTCATAACGTGCACCCAAAAGCCAATGAATGAGCCTAAAACTACATGAAACTAGAAAGAGAAGAATCAACGCGTCAAGACAAGTAAAATGAGACCCATATTATTATACAATAACAGGATTGAAATTCATCCTAAAAATGGGATCATGGTCCTAGTAGCCCAAAAAATAAATAAAATCCACCAATACATAGAACTCATCTCAAGGAACACGTGGTAGAAAATTACGCTCAATTTGATGAAAGATGAAGGAGAAAAGAGCCTCCAAAATTTGTGTAAGAAAAGGTTTGTAACAAGAATAAAAAATGAGAATTTAGAGGGAATTACCCTATAGAAGTTACCAAATAACACCCACTACTTTATGATGAAGCCTCCATGAAAAAACCCACAACAAGAACTAGCTCAAAATATGTAAATTTGTTCAAGAAATAAGAGGAAGATGAGAGAAATATAAAGATATTCAGATTTCACAAAGTGAAAATAAGGGGAGTATATATAGGCACAACGATCGATTTATCGGCCAAAAGGGCCGAATAGTCGACCATGTTTGATTTATTTTCCAAATTGCTGATTTATTTGCCCTCAATTTATCAACCAAATTTCTAATAAATTAGCCGAGCAGAAGGACCGATAAAATGGCCAGGCCTATAGTATTTTGATAGCAATTCCATAAACTTTACAAAAAGGCTCAAAATGGAAACAAAGTCCAATTTTTGAAAAACCAGATCTGTAAATTGCATGGAAATGATTTTCTAAACTCAACAAAAATATCGTAATAACCATACATGGTCGTTTGAGAAGAATAGAGGATAGAATAGATGGATGGACCTCCAAAATATGAAAAATAGTTATCCAACTGAACTGAGTCATGAAGAACCACATGAAAAGAGTCTAGCACATATAAAAAAACATATATACTTGGAAAATAGGGTGAACTGCAACTAACTTTATAAGTAAGGATAATCTATAGGCAACTATACTAGCTTTCTCAGTAATCTCATACTACATGATGAACATGGGTCTAAGCTTACCCCTCTGACCAAATCTGATGACGCCCTTTATGGAAGACACTCGTAAGAAAGCCATATCACCAATAAAAACTCAAAAGTCTGAAGTCTATAGTCCATGTAGATCTTCTACCTACTATGTTCTACCCGAAGCCTACTATGGATACCTCTGAACCTCTCTACAAAATCATAGATCCAATCTAAAGTTTGGGGTCAAATCTCAACACTACTAAACCAACCAATAGACAATCTACAACACCTACCATATAATGCCTATAGTGCCATCTAGATGTTAGAATAGTAACTATTATTATAAGAAAACTCTGCCAAGTTCAAATGATGATCCCACATACCACCAAAGTCAAAATCAAAAGCACGCAACATATCCCAAAATATGTAAATCTTCTACTTGGACTGACCATCTTTTTTAAGGTAAGAAGCAATACTCAGGGCTATCTCAGTACCCATATCCTGCTAAACAGTCCTCCAAAATCGTGAAGTGAATTGTGACCCTCTGTCTAAGAAAATAGAAACTTGCACCCCATTTAACTGAATATCCTTTAGAAAATATAAACTATCCAAGGTCTTTATGCCTCAAGAAGTCGAAGTAGGCAATAATGAGCAGACTCGGTCAATCGCTCCATGATGTTGTAATGACCTATTTGGTCATTTAATTGCTTTTTAACTTTTTTTGTGTTTAGAGCTGTTTAGTAGTTTCTCCAAGTCACTTATGACTTATTGGAATTGGTATTTTGGTGCCCTGGAAACTTTTGTGCCTGTTATCTCAGTTTTTCTATTTTGAAGTTTTAATTTTGGAATGGTGGAACTCGAGGTGAATTTGAAGTAAATGCACTTGAAATTGATTTTCGACGGTCCCTTTAGCTCTAAAATTCTAACTTTGGTCTATATGGACCATAAGTTCGTGTCTTGGGTTTTCTCTTTGAGTTTGAGCTAATTTAGAGGAATTTAGTTCAACCAAACATCATTTTGGAGCATGGGTATTCTTTTTGTGATTGAAGTGTCAGATTAGAATTTTGACAATCCTATTAGCTCCATAATGTTGAATTTATGCTAGTTTGACCTTTGGTTTGCTTCTTGAGGTGTCTATGTGCTTTTTGAGACCGTTTGTGGAAAGTTGGAAAATTGCTCCTTTTGGTTGATTTTGATTCTTGGGTCTTTTTCATTTAAACAACCTCCGTTGGCCATTTTGACATTTCTATTGAGTCTGGAATATGTTTCTCACTCAAAATGCATATTTGGTTCATCTAAATAGACTCCGTTTCATTTCCGAGCGCGAAGTTGGATTTTTTGAAAATATTATTTTTTTGGTGCTATTGCTGACTGATTTACTGGTCAAATTTCCATTAAATCACTACGTTCTAATAATAAGACATTTGGAATGATAAATTGATACTACAAGGTTTCCATGCTCAGGAGGGAATATTGATTTATCGACCATTTTGACTGATAAATCAGTACCTGCAAGTGGGTTATATTTCCTGGGAATGCCAATTTATTGGTACTTTTGATTGATCAATTGGTCCTATGATGAGTCTTCAGAAATTAAAGGGTTCCAATTTATCGGCACTATTGACCGATAAATCGATCACCGTAGTTGTTTTAAGGGTCATTTCCCAGCTTTCCCATTTCATTCTTGCTAGACCATTATTCATTTTGCCTCATCCCCTTGACTCAAATTTGAGCCAAATCAAGTTCTAAGTTTGTAATTGTTGTTCTTGAACCTTGGGACTGGTTGTTCCATCATTTTCTCATCGTTTGGGTAAGTTCTTATTCCCCAAAATCTTGGCTTGAGCTCCAATGGTGATCTCCAATCTTTTGCTTAATTCTTGATTTAAATTTCATTTCCAGTTGGTTGTGGTGTTCCGTGATCATAGTGAGTTGTTGGTTAACATTTTTACTCATTTTCTGGGTACATTTTTGTTTATTTTACGCCACGATCTCTAATTACATATTTTTCCTTATAACACAAATCATTTGTTAGCCAATTGAGGACCTTTCGATGGTTCAATTGAGATAAACTTTGAACCACGTGTTCTTTGATTTGAGGCCTTTGTTTTGGTGATATTAGTTTTATTTTTTGGGCCACAATGCAAAAGGAACCATTTTTTAAGCCGATTCAAAATTTGTAATATGGGTCTTGTTCTTCATATTTTTATCCTTAGAATCTATTTGATAGTTTCAAGTGATTTCGGCTGCTTTCGGGGCTGCAGACTTGAGTTATGCATATTACAAGGATTCTCTCTAGTGCCCAAGTAGGTTAGATTTACTTTCCTTGTAAACTAGGCTACTGTATTATGCTTATTGATGAGGCTAGCTTCGTGGGTGGTTGCTAGGTTGAATGCCTTGATATAGATAAATTGCTACTCTTGTACTGGCTTTTAGGGGTCTTGCATATGGACATAGAGGGTGTGGGTTATATATGATTATCCTGGTCTTATCGGGGGAGACCTTAGACATTTTGTGTATGATTGAGCCCTCATGATGAGCAAGTGAGATAAGTTCTTAGCTGGTGGTCTTTGGCCGATCCCAGTCTGAAAGTTACTCTTGTATTTTTCTTTTATTATTATTTTGTCGTGATCATGCATCTTTACATGTATTACATTTGGTAGATTGAGAAAGGGCATGTCTCGAGGTTATCGTATCTTTATATTCTCATTTAACTAATTAAAATTTGAGGTTTTCCTTGGTTAATAACTAATGAAAATGAAGATTTTCTAACGTATACCTATATGTATTCCATGCCCACCCTATGTTATGGCGCTATTTTCAAATATAACCAGATGAGTTCTTAACTGTCATAGATGATGGATATACTGTTACTCAAAGTGGTACTTTTTGTACTACGGGTCAGGGACCCTATGATTCTATTTGGTATTGGCACTAAGGTTCAGGGACCTCATGATTCGGTTTTGTTTTGGCACTAAGGGTTAGAGACACCTATGATTTAGTTTAGTTTTGGCACTAAAGGTCAGGGACCCATGGTTCAGTTTGTGTTTTGTTAGATTTACTTTTGAGCACCCCCATGCATTCATTCACGCACTGTTTATGCTCACCGGGCTAAAGGGGGAGTCACAGTGGGTTTATTGTGCAATTTACGCCTACCGATGGGATGTGGCGTCAGGTAGGTTTTTTTTTCATTTATTTCCTATTCTTCACTTAGATGCATTATCACTTCGCTAATTTTACTTATGGTATATTTATGGTCACATCAGTATTGGCCTTAATTGGAGTCCAAATACTCTCACTTTTCTTCAACTTCGGGTTGTACGAGTAGTGGTTAGTGCCGTTATGTGATGGCTGCATTTTTTATTTTCATATATATGTCTATACTTAAACCTCGTTGATACTAGTTACACCCCGAATCTTTTCCCCTTCTTGTATTAATAGTTATTTTATTTTTTCTTTCTTATTTCCATTGACTTATTTTACCTTTCTTGAGATTTCTTACTTATTCCTTATTTTAGCCCAGTCGGCCTATGATGCCTACTGAATATCTTGTTTGGTACTCATGATGCAAGTATTTATTATTTTTATGGTGATGATATCGATAAGGGTTATCGGAGACACCGAGGTCATGCAGAGTAGACACAACTGATTGCGAAGATTATGGTAAGCTTTACTGTTTGAGCTGATCATGACTTCCTCGATTCCCATCCTGCTTTATTTTGTCTGCAGCGAACCCTTTGTAGTATTTTATAGTAATACTTTTGTAGAAGTTACTTTGTATATATTTATCTTTTAGAAATACACGGTTTTGGGATTTTTGTTTCTTATATATTTCCTTTTACTTTTGCTATTGAATATATTTGCCTATGTTTTCACTAGTTTTGCTATTTTCGAGTGTCTATGGCCCATTTCGCGTAGCTATGGGCTATAGGGTTAGGCTTGTTTACTGGGGGTTGTAGATACCATCATGACCTGAATTTTGGGTCATGACAGAGTGGTAAGAGGTTAGGTTCATTGGTCTCTTTGGCATTAGAGCAAGTACCTAGTAGAGTCCTGTGGATTGGTGCACAGACGTCTGCATCAAATTTTCTAGAGGATGCGAGGTACCTTAGGAAAACTTTAGTCTCTTGAATCCTATTGTGCGCTAATATTCGTGCTGTTTCTAAAACTAACCCTGGCTTCACTTCTTTGCATATGGTGCATATAAGAGGTTATTCCATAGATCGAGACCCTCCCCTAGCAGGTTAGAAGATGGTAGGGGATGATTCTTAACCAATTGCTATCACCCCAGCCACTACACATCCTTAGGAAGCTCCCCTGGCACCACCACCATTTGTACAACCACCGCATGCTAGCTTCAAAGATCTACTATGGTAGATGCTACGAATGCTCGATGGGGCATCAAAAAATAAACCCCTCATATGCTCAAGTAGCATCATAGGGTATACCGCCTCCCCTAATAGCCACAGCTTAAGCAGCACTTCCAGTGCTACCAACTACTACATTCAGGACAACTACTACTCCTGCACCACACCAACATCAGTTCCTGCCTTCCCCGTATCTGAGACGTGAAAGATGCTGGATAATTTTCTACGAATTTACCCAACCAGGTTCATGGGAGTGCAGTGGGAGGACCCCTACGAGTTTATTATTCTATGTGAAGAGTGTCTGCAGACACAAGACTTATTGTACTCACATGAGGTGGGTTTTACCTCCGATCTCCTAGAGGGCGCCACAAGTTAGTGGTGGCGAGTATTTAAGGAGTGCAGGCCATCAAGTTCAACCCCACTGTTATAGGAATAGTTTAGGGAGGCCTTCATGGCCTAGTTTGTTCCTAGGAGCACCTGTGAGGTGTTACAAGCTTATTTTGAGGGTTTTCGTCAGGCTCTATGGAAATTTCTGAGTCAGTATAGGCATGCCGGTGACTTGATACCTAGAGAGGAGGAGTGGATTCACAGCTTTTCATATGGACTAAAATTGGACCTGCAGAGTCAGGTCGAGTGGTTGTTAGTGCTGCAGAGGTCCTTCCTAGATGTTGCGGACCATGCCTGTATCATGGAGACTTTAGCTCGCTAGGCCTACGGGGGCAGGGAGAAGAGGAAGCACCATCAGGGTAGGTTTTTGGGGTCCAAATATAGGGGTTGTGATTTCAACAGAGGGTTCCAGACTAGCTGACAGTATTAGGCTTCACTTCAGACTTTCGGCAGTGGGTCGAGAAGCCATCCCGGAAGGGGTCTAATTTTTTAGTTCACTAGGGTATGTCGAAGGACTCCATGGATAGACCAGAGTTGGAAGCGGTTGTTACTAGTGTGGATGTGTTGGAAACTTTTATAGAGACTTCCTCAGGGTTCCTAGGGGTTGTTTTGAGTGTGGGGACTAGAGTCACTTTGCCAGAGATTATCCTCAGTGTAAGACCACACAGGGTGTAGTGGTGGCTACCCAACCGCTTTAGACATTCATAGAAGGGTGGTGCTCAGCGTCAGCTTTATGCCATTACCGATAGGGGTAAGGCTGAGGCCTCAAATGCGGTTCTCACTGGTACATTATTGTAATGAACCTTATGATCATTTGTGATAAATATGCGACATTTTGCATTCTAGGTTGCCCCAAGTCATTTATAACTTGCTGGACTGGTAGTTTGGATCACTGGCGGCTTTTGGTTGAAAAATATCTCAAATTTCTTGATTTAGAGACTAACACATTAAATTCCAATAGTTTTTTTAGCTCTGGAATGTCAAACAAAGTCAAGATTGACCTAAAGTTTGTGTTTTGGAGTTTTCATTAGCAATTTATGCCAATTTGTGAATTTTAGTTATGTTTAAGGCCTAAAGTGGAGCTTTAGGGGGGTGATATTTTGCTGTTTGGAGTGTCGAATTGGAATTTTGACACTAGTAAGAGTGTTTTGTTTCTGTCAGTATGCCTGATGTAATTTTGAGTACCTTGGTAGGGTAGTGCATTTTTGGTTATCTTTGGTTTGAGGGGTTGTTTTTCTTAAATGACATTGGATGGCCGTTTTAAAAATTCTGTTGGATTTGGAATGTAGTTTCCATGCTATTTACCTATTTGGTTTATTGAAATTGGACTCAAAAAACTCATTCTTGACCCCTCGGAGTTCTTGATTTGAGAAGGAGTGAAACTACAGGCAAAGACTTCCCCTGCGAAGGTCGCCCTTATGATGGTGTGGTCGCCCCAGTAGACCTCGCACCTGTGACCAAAAGGTTGCCCCAGCGACATTCTCCCTTGTGCCCAAATTTTTTCCCTAGCGAGATTAGCAGTGACTTTAAGTATCTACAACCCCTTCAACCATTCCGTTTAGAAAACCCAAAACTAGACTTTTCTCCAAAAATCTAAGGCATACAACTATGGAAAACCCTTCCAATCTTCAAGATAAAGTTCCTAAAAGGTTCCTGGCATCGTCCCTACATCCGGTTAGTTCGTTTTCTCCTTTAATTCGTGAAATTCTTGGGTTCCTCCATCAATGAACCCCAATTGATGAAGTTGATAAAACTATACCATAATTCAAATATTACTGAGTTTATTCCATAATATATTTTACTTCTAGTATTATTAATACACTAAAATTCCAACATTTAATCCATAACAATCGTATCTTTGACCTCGTTATAGTAAAATATGTCTGGGCTATTTTAAAGCCTTTCCTGCATTCTAGTTGTCCTTAATTTTGGAGAACAAATTCCTGGAAACATTGGGAATTGCATAGCAAAATATATTTTTAGTTTTAGCAAGCGGGCTCTGCAAGCCCATTTTAGGCCCAATCCAAAACTTAGCACAAATTATACTGTTAGACTCAAGTTTCAGGGCATTTGGAGATATTTGATATAAGTTAGAGTACTATACATGAACTTGCAGTGCTTTATCGTCGGACGATAGGTAGGCTCCGTGGGGCTATCTCTAGGCTTATAGCTTTTATAATTATACTAAATAGCATTCGTGGGTTGGGTAACTAGGTGGATGTAGTAATCCTATACCGCTCTTTCATCCTTTCCATGTTGATATTTATATTTTGGTATCCAATTGATATGGTGCCTGTGACTTAGAAGTTGGCTAGATACTTGTGCGAGGGCATAGGAAATTGTTATTATATGATCACATGTTTATATATATACTTGTTGATGTGCTATGCATTCATGACACGAGAGGTTGCACTTATGGCTCCGGTGAGAGTGCATTGGGGTTGGGTTAGTATCACCACCTGAGTATTGAGCCATGATGGCTAGAGGATGATTTTCATAATAAAGATAAATGATGACATATGTTGATAAATTGGAATAAATAATAATAATATAAATAGTAATTTTTTAAGCATTTTAGACTCGTCGTTGTATCGATCACTCGGTAATACTATTTTTACTTATTTTAGTCCAGGTTTTACACCCTGGCACCGAGAAATATCATTTGACCAATAAATGCTGGCACTTGAGACTGACCCAGATCGGTAGTGATTATGGTCGCTGGTACTTGAGTCCATCGTCATATGACAGTGAGTACAAATTTTTGATACCGATCACATTATTGGTTATAGATACATGGAGATACCCGATCTATTGAGGATATTGGTGATACAATTATATTGAGGCATTGTACGCCTAACTTGCCAAGTATGACTCGATGAGATTATTGATATTAGGAATGAGAAGATGTAATATCATACCCTTAAGGTTTTCTGACTTGGCATGTGAGGTTATGATGACATTAGAGATAGTATATGGTGACATACCTCCATATACCTTGCCTTCGGGCTGCGGCTGACACAGAGGGGGTATATGGAAGAAAGGGAGATATACAAGGAATATTTAGGTTAGCATTCATTAGGTTCTACCTATTGGGCCTATAGGTACCGGATGGGGTGCGTACGCAGGACTGGTTACTTTATGTGTTTGGATTTACTTTTCTATTTTTTTTTTCAGTGTACCCTAGCTGAGATATAAGACCTATGATGAGTGTGATTTTGGTGTGCACTGTGCTTCTTTCTAGGGGACTTGTCAATGTTTATTTGAATTACTTTATTATTCTTATTATTGCTTAGTTGTTATTATTGGTTAATTGACACTTCATGTTATATAGGATATCGTGCATAACATTATTATTCATTAATCCATCAGTTACTTGAGGTTACCGGTATACCATCCATGTCCTTCACTTGTCTTCTTTTGAATCCTTTTTATTGTATTATTATTCACATATACTGTTGCAAGGATTCCGGCTACGTTTTCCCTTATTGCCTGAGATCCTGTTATGTGATTAGCTAGCGATACATATCTACTTG